>JAQFZG010000193.1:0-43384 GCA_034695465.1 Entomobrya nicoleti | reverse complement strand
AACAAATTTCTACAAATAAAATTCTTCTAATATGGTTATGCACTAAGACCTATTCGACTCTATTATACCGACCCCATTTCATGTTCATACCTTGTGACTCGTCTTATCAATGTCTAGCTGATTGTATTCAGGGTTACTTTTTCGCTTATCCTTTTCGTGCGAGTGAACAAATAGGCTTTGATAAGAGATACGGCTTAGTGAATGTAGTTAAATAAAAAGTTCATACAACATAACATACGCATGACAACATATGCGTAAAACAACTATCACAACGATAGCCTCACGTGTGACATCACTGTGATATATAAACTTTTAATAAATCTATCCCTAAATTACTTTTGTGTTATGTGTGTTACGTTTATTGTATGATAACTTATACTAACTGGATTGACTGTTGTGTTGGGCATCGTCATATTTTGTAAAACGTGATTCCTGTACCTTATCGTTTACATATGAATATCATTTGGACTCGTAGTACGCTTATCATTATGCCTTTTTTTCAAGGCAACGGTCAAAAACGCAGTCGTAAATTTTACCTGCCTGGAATAACCTAGCACAGTTGTGGAAAAATTTCTCAATTATTTCAGATACTATGCGGCTGCAATATATGCTACCACTGTTATACATATGTATTATCATTTATCGAACTTGCTTACCTATGCAGGTTTAAACGAGTGATGCCAAACTACAAGTAACAACTAATTATTTATATTCTTTTTAATAAAATAAATCGTGTTTTAGCCGATTTTCTCTAGAAAAGTCTAAAGACTAAAGTCAAATACATTTGAATGTAGTAAATACCAACTTGTTTATGAGGTCACGACCCAAATTTATTTTCACATTACGAATATACTGACACGTTACTCATGTTAGTAGTCATATTTTAATTGCTTATAAAGTTCTTATCTAATCTGCAATAAAAACGTTGTAAAATGGAATATATTAAATAAATAAATGCATATACAATACAAAAATATGAGGATGAAGTAAAGTTCAAAGCATTTTAGTAGAGTACATGCGTCAAGTTCCAGAACTCGAAAGGTGTCATCGACTATATCAGTTAATAATTTGACGAAAATAGAAGCTTAGTTATTATTAGTTGATGCATCAATATGATTCATCTAAAGACTGATATCTTAAACACGAGTTAAGACTTCATACAAGATCGTGCTCAGTTGTATAGGTTATAGAGGCTAACTAGAGGTGCAACATTTACGTTTATAATCAACAATCATATGACCCACCAGAAATACTATCGAAGCTTCTAGCAATAAGGTCTGTAGTCCTTTTCCTAGAAAAACATAAATTTCCTACAGTGACCAATACATTTTTAAAATATGTATGTGTAATGTTTAAAAAAATATTATCCTGTTATAATTAAAAATGTCTATAGATACAGTTTTTAAAGTGACACGCCTACAGCTTAATTAAAAACTCTTCAAAATCCCATTACGTTTCGAGACAACATGTTTTTGTCTATCTGGCATAACATACACATCCTGTTATTGTCCAATATTGTGCTCGATTTTTTTTAAAGTTTATTTTGTGACAATTCTTGAAGCTACTGTTTTTGGCAATATTTGCACTCGACAAAACTAGAGTGTAAAAAATCAAAATCATTTAATGAATTAAAGAAATTCTGAAGAATGGTTGTAAGAACACGTTAAATATAAGTATACGTCAAGTCGTTTTAGTAAAAGTTTGTCAAGGAAACCGTAAGGCGCTTCTTTATTTAAAATCAAAGACCGATTTGTGATTAAACTAATTTACCAAATATTTTTTTTAACCTTGGTGCTTTTCGACAAAGCTAAATCTTTAGTTCGTAGTTCACAGGTGGCAAATTAAAAGGTAAAATGGGTCAAAACGCTCGATATTGGTTGTTTGTCATCTTTTTTAATTCACTTACTCTAATACTTGCAAATAGCACCCAAAGTTATAACTACAAAATATTTACACTTCCAAAACGTTTCCCAAAATTACATCTAAACACCATGATGAAGCGAACGAAAGGAAACAGGTATCTCAAGGAATTCCCAACAAAGCAGGTAAAAAGCTATCCTAACATTGTAAATAGCGACTCGCTTTTACATCAACTTTCAACAACACAAAGTTTAATTATTATCGACAATCCCGAAGGAATCGATATTTCAATAAAATATCATCCAGTTATACTAAGACGTGTTACATCGGCGATCTTATGGCGATCAAACCACAAAAGATTTAAATCAAATTTTAGTCTAATTTGGCTGCCCTATGGTACCTTGAAACCGAATCAAACAATCGCACGGACAGGTAGAAGTATTCCTTGTGCTAAATACCATACATCTTCGATGTTTAGCCGAGCAGAATTTCTAATTAAAGAAGAGCGAGTGCACGATTTATGCACTCGGTTGAATATATTTAAATATTCATCAAAAGCTAGACCTTGGAATAGTCAGCTGCACATCCAAATTTTTCCGAACCCCTCTTTGGTTATTCTCACATCTCCAGAAATATTTCACTATGAAATTGAAGCACAAAACAAATTCTTAGAACTAATGCAACCATCCAGCATTCCAAAGAAACATTTGATAATTTTCTTGAAAAACAATTCAACTAATGACTACGGCTTCGCAGTTAAACACTCCAAGAAATCAAATGGCAAAACAAGTATTGTTATAATGAATGAGGATGACGACGAAATTCAACCATTGTACAGCTGGATAACAGACGTTGTTCTTGGGGATACGGCGTCAAACGTTAAAGTTCCGAAACTATCGAATAGGTTGTTTCTCGTTGCCTATGTTGAAACTCAGTTA
Organism: Entomobrya nicoleti; assembly: GCA_034695465.1. Taxonomy (NCBI): domain Eukaryota; kingdom Metazoa; phylum Arthropoda; class Collembola; order Entomobryomorpha; family Entomobryidae; genus Entomobrya; species Entomobrya nicoleti. Next base: position 40,586 of record JAQFZG010000193.1, on the reverse strand, counting down.
ATAAAGTCAACTTTAATGGAAAATATTGGTACAGTCAAATCCATCGTAAAACTAGAATACTGTGGCAATTGCCAGGCTAGTAATTTTTGGGGAAATCCTTCTGTCATTAAAGTGAACCCGATTATGTCCGAATCGAATGCAGAATCTAATACATTATGGTTTTTACACCATTTGTACATTAAAAACAAACAAGACAGGATATTTGATGGAATAATAAATCATCTTGAATACTGCCCTAACTTATTGTCGGAAAAATCTAAATCATTTGGAAAGCTTCCCTTTGAACACTGGAACGATATATTATATCATGGATTAGCTCATTTGCTTACCGAAGCAATGCTTAATTATACCTATCGCTCATCTGAAGGTTATATTTGTAGTAATGGTAAGTTTACTAAAGGATCCGAATATGTTGATTTTTACACAGTAGATTTTCAAAGTAATATGCATGTAAGCGGACAATCTACAAAGTATTCTGCACAAAACTTGTTGTCCTTACCATCTGACTATACTAATCTTAGATTTGTAAGTTGCGGTGGGGACCGAGGAAAAACTAGCTTACCAATCAACGAATTATTTAAGGTATTTCAAAAGCTGGTTTGGGTGTTCATTATACTATCGGGATTTGCTTTGAGTTGGGCTATAAATAGACTTCAAAACCCAATGGTAAAGCATGGGACACTGATTGCGGCCACGATATCAATATTTGGAAAAATAAGCAGGTATATTCTAAACATTTGGAAGGTGATGGTTGAGCAAGGAGATCCTTTTCCGGTTAGCATTACAACACCCATTAACTTAAGATGTGCAGTTGGAAGCTTTTTGCTAATGGGAATAATTCTAAGCAATGCTTATAAGAGTGAAAACGTTTACAATATGATCAAACTTAGAAAACCTGTGCCATACGAAAACTTCAACGAACTTGTCAATGAAAATTTTACAATATATTCCAGAGCGTCATTTATTGCTTTGGAACTTTCATCTACTTACTGGCAATTTGAACGTAATAATAATAATACAGTACCAACGTTATTTGAAATAAGTCCACATTTTTAGCCGCGTCAGAGAAAAATGAACATTTTTTAACAATTTATTCAGAGATTTATGCGTGGAAAAAAGCTTCAGATCAAAATTTGGGTAGTTTTTATGATGTACTTGAAAATAATAGTAGACTTTTAGCTCCCATAAATTGGACAAATAAAATTAGACTTGTTTCGTTGGACAAAAGAGAATTTTGGGGAATGGATGAACACAAAATGCGCGAGGTTCTTTGGACAGAAGAACAAAGAATTATGGAAAACTTTTTAAGCAAGTGTGACCGAGCCGCTGTGATTGTACCTCAACAAGATGCGTACAAGTTTGGACGTTTACTTCAAAGGCAAAACAAAGAGCATGTTTATGTTGGCAAGGAAGCTTATTCAAATGTAAGCATTACAGTTCAATTTGGTGGGTGGCTTAAAATCGGATTCCTAAGAAGGATAAAAAGTATTAAAGAATCTGATATTTGGGATTGGTGGCCTAAGTGGATTCGAGAGAACAAAAAGTTCAGGTTGGACAATTTTTCGAATAACTTACAAACTGCTACGCCGAATATGAGTGGGAATATATTGCTCATATTTTTATTGCTGGTGTATGGACTAACAAGTGCATTAGCTGTATTTATGCTTGAAACATGTGGAAAAATCAAAAAATCTTTGCTTTTTGTAGTAAAAGTAATATTGAATTTGATTAACTGGAAAATACAAGCATTGCCCAGTGCAATATTAAAAGCAATTCGTACTTGCAAGGCTAATCAATTTTTTGATGTAAAGTAATATAGGCACAACAATTGTATGTAGATATATTTCAATTCCCTTTTGAGCACCTCAGATTCACTTATGTATAAAACGATTTATCGTATATCTCTGGGTAAACACATCGTTTTATACCAACTCCTGACCAGTAAAACGAGATAAGTAAATATTTGAATTCATTAATACGATTATATTCGTTTATATCATGTTTATATTTAAAAAATTATACTTACATACATACTTAACACTCTTCGTTAGCTAGAATAAAAACTGATGAGTTCTATAATGCGCGTTTAGTCCTTTCATATTTGGCCAACGATAGACATTTAACCATCAAAGCTTTTATATACATTGACATATAATGACTGTTCAAGGTTTGCAGATCAAAAATATTACTGGTACTTAGGCCGTAGTAAGGTACTAGTATTAGACAAATCTTTCCTAAGCCATAGGTTTCAATGGCCACACAACTTTAACGTTTTTGGCTTTAGAATACGAATATAAATGTCCAGCAATCGGATTGTAATTTACAACACTAGCTTTAAATGCAAAAAAACAACCGTCATAAATCAGGAAACTTAAGCATATTCAGGTTTTAGCAACTCGTGTCACTCAATCGTTTTGCTAGTGACTTATAACTTAAGCATTTTTGTGATGAATAAAATATGACTATGTCTAGACTTATGACATCAAAATATAACTTGAATTACTTTAAGGACGGTCCAAATATTTTTTACATCGATATTCAGTTCAAATAAATTTTGTTGGAAATAGTTTTTAACACAATCGATTTTGCTTTAAACCTTCAACCTTGACTGAAGTATATTTGTTATGAATTCTAATATCAATATTTTCAAGTATTTCAAATTACTTAATTGATAATATGAGAGTTTTTACGCCAACTCTCTCAAATATTGCTTTCAAGATTAAACTACCCTTCAAATATAAGTTTGTGGCACATTAAACCTTATCAAGCTTTTACATTTCGAGTTGGCTGTGCATTTTGATAAACATTGAAACTAAGTTTACACGAAGAAGCAATGGTAGCATAAACGATTCTGAAATGTACGTAAGTGAAAACTGAAAATGTATTTAGCATCGATTTTACTACTGGCTATTCCCATTATATCAACGACTAAATTAAACGTATCCCCATTATCACAAACTAAGTTTATATTAAAGCTATTTAATGATTGTACTTTTATTTCGAACGTTGAAAAACTGAGTATTCATGACTCGCAAAAAGGTTTTTTGATTCAACTAAATCCATTTTCTGCTCAATGGACAGATGGGCAATTTATTTTGCGAGGATTCGATGCGAATATCAACACGTCATCATTTTACTTTAAAGTATTTACACCGCAAAAGTTTAGCGAAGTTTGCACCGTTACAATGTCGGAGTTAGTAAGAGACGATCTAATGTCTTCTTTAACAAACCAGTTGGTGGTAACATTTGATACAGTATACAACCATTTTGAAGCTTTAGCGAAAATAGTTATTTTCAAATACCATATAACATTTTTGTCTCAACATTTAAATGTTCCTAATCACAATTTTTCAATTTTTGTTAAATTGCCACTTCTTAGTGAATATGCAAATAAGTTAATTATTTTTGATCACAATACAATGTACATAGGGTGTTATACTTGCGACAAATCAAATTATTTTCAGGAACATTACGACCTTAGCTATGTGGCAACGCTTGTGAAAATCAACTCTAAAATCCGAACACTAAACGATATTTCTGAAATATGGCACAATTTGCACTTGTTTTTCAATAATTTTGGTGAAGTTGGAGATTTCGAATCTCGCAGTAAACCGAAGCATTCAGTTTGTAGCGGGACAGAAGAAATTTGCATCAAAGATATTATTGCCTTGTATATAAACTGTACAGCGATAAACTGCATATATCCAAAAATCTACAGCATCATGCGAAGTCATTTGGCTCCCCATTTAGGTGAAATCACCAAAGTCAAATATCCTACCGCATTTGGTACGAATACGGTAGGTTTAAAGTTTTCCGTTGTGTTAGGTTCACATGAGACTGGAAGACATGCTACATTTCAATTTCTATCTATCGTTTCACCTTTTTTGTGGACAGTTTGGCTGGTTATTCTAGTTTCGTTCGTTACATTGGCAGTTGTTCTTTCAACAACTGGCCTTAATTATAAAATAGCTTACTTTTGGCTATATGCCGTTATATTTGAACAAGGTTCGAATATGGAAAATTTCAAAAATTCAAAGAAATGGTTGCTTGTAATGGGATGGTTATTGGGGACGCTAGTCTTAAGAAATTTCTATACTTCTAACCTCTACTCCCATTTAACTAAATCAGTTGAGCCAAAAAATATGCCAGAAACATTTCCCGAACTATTTAGTAATTGGAGTGGTATAAAGTTCGTGCTCTGCGATTATTTTACTGGTGACCCGTTAAATCAACATTTAACTATTTTGAACTTTTTTAAACAAAAAACCATGAAAGAAAACTTTGAAAAGAACTTTTTGTCTAAAATAAAAGTCATGATGCGTGTAACACCGAAGGAGTTTTTATTGAATGCATCGTTGCAAAAATATATAGAATGTTTTCATTCGTCTGGGTTAGCAAGCTATAATTTTATACAAGACCAGTCCTGCGATTCTTCGGAACGATTTGCATTCCTATATGACCTTTATGGAAATGTTCCTTATTTTGGTCCCAATATCCGCTATACAGGACCATTTATAGATATTTTTTCAAAACGAGAAATAGTTGGAGGTGAAGTGTCTCCATTCCTTAGCTCACCACTGATTTGGCATTTTCAAAACTATTCAGTTTTCAATACCAACCTTGAGCTACTAATTGCAAAACTTTCGGAAGGTGGCTTTCAGGATAAGTTTAAAGAAAATTATGACATTTTACTGCAGCAACAACAAATAAACAAACTAACTGGGATGAATAAAAAGTTCAAATCTTGGAATACCTTTAGATTGTCAACATGGATTATCAAGGAGAAACCAAAGCATTACACTTTAGAAGATGAAAACAGTGATGTGTTTGTAAAACTGGTCGATTTATTGGTAGCCATAATGCCGTATTTTTATATGTCGTTTACAAGTATTTTGATTTTTATGTACGAATGCCACCATTAAGGCCGGGAATATATTAGAATTATGCTTTGATTTATGCAATATGTGATTATAAAATATACACTTTCTTAGAACACTTTTGAAATTTATTTGTGTAGAAAAGATTTATCTAACAATAAGTAAAAGCATTTTTGTAACACAACTGAGCAATCTGATTTACTTACTCAACTACACATACATTTATTACATGGGGTAAAAAGCTAATTAATTTATTGCTACTTTGTGCGTGTATGTTACAAGTATTTGTCAGCCCTCAGTTTTACACAAGATTGGTTCACAATATAAAAATAATCAAGACGTTTTGTTTATAATACATACATATTTAATCAAGTATTCAGTTGGTCAACTCTGAAAAAATCTCCTACTACCACAATTTAGACCGTTCTAAAACAAATGTGCAAATAACTAGTGCGAATAAAGCTGTAGACAGTTTTGTACTAGCTAAACTCATTCTTATAGAAAGATGTCCTTTACAGTAGCATCCTTACAGATTCATTTGCAAATATTTTTTGAATGTCGTACTACATAAGCGAACCGAAACTTTTGACGAGTAGCCATAATCTAATGCACCACAAAAGTATTTGGGGACTAGCATATTGTTTATATAGCTTTTCATCAGTTTTTCGTGTTTCGACTCCAATATCTATTCATTTACCAGAAATCTTTCCCCCATGAACCAGCCAAAGAATTCACATTCAACGATTTAACTATCGTGTGATACTTTAACATTAAATTTAGATTTTCATATACTTTTAAATAAACATTCAGATATTCAACTTGTAGTTACCCAGTGTAAAAGAAATGATATTCAAAACGTTAAGTCAGACAGTGTGGCGAATAATTGTAAATCGTGGCAATTTTCCGGCATTTAGCTTGCGTGGAGCTTCTTTTCTGGAAAATTTGCATGATGCTAACTAACCTCTCATGGGCAGTTATGACTGTGGAATTGATGTACTTTAAATGAATAACCACTATTTATTATTGAATTAAGCAAATGTTATCAATACTATTTAAGTGTCACCAATTTCATGCAAACTATTTATTGTTTTTGAAAAGAGGAAAATGAAAAAAAAAATAAAGCCACTCAAGAATATAAACAATTTGCATATGACAAAAGTCCCAAGTAATCTAATGGACTGTAGACTAATGTATTAGATGGTAATATATGAAAAGTTGTCAAAGTAAGAAGTTATTTGATTCGTAAAAATTGTTTCCATTTAAATAATCGAAATATTAGAACCAATACACTCATCTGTCTGTTTAGTATTTCCAAAAACTCGTAAAATTCATATGACGTAATGTTATTGAAGATCAAGTGTTTTTAACATAGTTTAAGACATGTCGCACTCTACTTAAATTACTAATTCTTGGGCACAATAAACTGATTAAAATATGTTGCATTAGGTGTATATTAACTCAAATTTGCATGTAATGTCAAGGATAATACATGTATATAATAACTATTATAAAATGTATTTAGTATTGTGTTTCCTAACAGCTTTTCCGATTATGTCACTAGCGGAATTTAACTTGTTCCTTAAATCCCAACAAAGTAATATGATGTTAAAACTATTTAAAAACTGCACCTTTATTTCCCATGACTTCAAACAAACTATTTGGTATTTTGAAACCCGTTTTTTGATTCAGCTGAATGCTTTTTCTGTTCAATGGACTGACAATAAGCTAACCTTGGGGGAACTGAATAGTCATTTCAATTTATCATCATTTTATTATAAAGTATTTGTGCCACAAAAATTTGAAGAAATTTGCACAGTGACAATGTCTGAGTTAGTAAAAAACGATTCAATGTCTTTGGAAACAAATCAGTTTGTGCTGACATATAATACACCAAATAGCCAGTATGAAAAATTAGCAAAAATAGTTAATCTCAATTATCATGTATTGCTTTTGTCCCCGAGTTTAATTATTAATAATCATTATTCATCTGTATTTGTTAAGATGCCACAACTTAGTGAATACGCGAATAAAATAATTATTCTCAGCGGCAATAATATGTACCTTGGATGTCATACTTGCGACAAGCCAAACGCGTTTCAAAATTACGATATTAGTTACATAACAACGTTAGTGCAAGTCAATGTTGGAATTCATACACTTAGCCATATTTCTACAATTTTACGTGATTTACATTTGTTTGCAAATAATTTTGGCGAAGTCGACCGTTTCATATCTGAAAGCAAACCCACTCGAGGAGTTTGTATATCAAACGTAGAATTGTGTATTAAAGATGTCATTGCTTTACATCGAAATTGTACAACGTCAAATTGCAAAGATCACATAATTTGGAACATCAAGCGATCTGCCTTATCTCCAAATTTTGGAGAAATTTTAAAAGTAAATCGTCCCACTGCATTTGGTTCTACCACAGTGGGTTTAAAATTTTCCGTCGTTTTAGGTTCAGAAGAAACCAAAAGACACGTAGCAATTCAGTTTTTGTCAATCGCTACACCTTTTTCTTGGCAGGTTTGGATTCTAGTAATAATAACATTTACTTTGTTAGCAATCGTCACTTCAATAATGGGAATCAGTAACAAAATTGCGTACTTCTGGGCTTACGCCGTTATATTTGAACAAGGTTCAAATATGGAAAGTTTTAAAAATTCAAAGATTTGGTTTATTGTAACGGGATGGTTATTTGGAACGCTCGTATTGAGAAATTTCTATACATCTAATCTGTATTCCTTTCTAACTAAAATTGCTGAACCAAAATTTATACCACGGAGCGTCTCAGAGCTGTTCAGCAATTCAAGTATTGTAAACTTTGTACTTTGCGATCATTTAACTGGTATAAATCTCAATGATCATTTACGCATGTTAAACTTTTTTGAACAAAAAAGAATGGAAGAAAATTTTGAAAATAATTATTTATCCAAAGTTAAGATTATGTGGTTTGAAACATCTGAAGAATTCTTAACAAATGTATCATCTCAAAAGAAAATAGACTGTTTTCGTTCACCTGGGTTACTAAACAACTATTTTACACTGAAAGAGTCATGTGACATCTCCGAAAGGTTTGCGTTTTTATATAACATTGGTGAGTATGTGAACTACCAGCTTCTCAATATTCGATACAGTGGACCACTCATAGATGTTTTTGCAAAACGCAAAGTAATTGGCGGTGAGCTCGTTACTCCATTCCTGAGCTCGCCTTTGCTTTGGCATTTCGAAAGAAATACTGTTTTGAATGATAATATTGAGCTATTAATTGCAAAGTTAACTGAAAGCGGATTTTTGGATAGGTTTACAGATAATTGGAACATTTTAAATCAGCAACAGCAAATCAACGAGTTAGTTAATATAACAGGAAACTTAAAAATTTGGAATAAGTTTAGATTTGCAACATGGATTGTAAAGGAGAAACACAAGTATTATTCTTTAAATGATGAAAATGACGATGTATTTGTAAAGTTAAATGATTTAGTGGTAGCAATGATGCCTTATTGTTATCTTTTGTCTACGAGCATTTTCATTTTCCTGTACGAATGTTACCATTAACGGCAAAAAAACCAGAACATGAATTAATTTTTTTAACAGTATTTCGTCACAAATTACAAATATGCTTAGCAGATGACCAAAGTTTAGTTTCTGTTAAACATATTACTATTAGCAAAGCCATATTTGTAACACAGCTTCATTTACAGCTTTATTTGTAAAATTACACATACATAGATTTTGGATAAAACATCAGGTTATTCTAATAAATTTTTACCATCTTATTGTTGTGACAATCTGTTATACTTATCAATTCACAAAACCCTAAAATATATAAGGAATAGTTTAAAAATGGTACAACTAAAGCACTTACAACATATTGTAAAATTTTTGAAGTAGGTCACACAGCATTTTGCTCATATACAAATTAGTCAATTGTAATCATACAAGTGTTTTCTAAGTATTGTTTGCCATCTTCATGTATCTGCTTGATTGTACTCAAATAATAATTTTATAAAAATAATTTTCACTTCTTTAACGCTTGTCTGTCAGATTCTCCGTCTTTTAGTACAAACTCGTACAAAAAATGGCAAGCCTTGGTCTACGAGAAAAATGTATGAGTCTGAATAGCCATTGTCTGTCATATCAGCAAACAAAAACCAATCCATTTAAGAGTAAAAGTTTTGGTAAAACGAAAGGCGCACACAATTTTATTGTGTTTTTAAAATATTTACATTTTCTGAAATAAGTAAAAGACAAGTCATCACTATTTCTTTATAGGTCATTTAGTTTGTCTAAAATAAATTCTACTTGTTTCTGTGAAAATGGATCAAGTATTATTTCAAAAAAATTATCAATTGAAGTTCGGTCAGCCTGAAATATTTGTGGGAATTACCTTTGAACATGTGTTGTCACTTAAATACTACATGATTAATTTTTTTATCAATACCAAGAGAACAGAAACCAATTATTTAACCGAGTTGCAAATATTCAATAAAATTGTTGTTATTATGTTAATATTAAGTACACTCGCAATAATTATTACAAAAGATGTAAAGATAATTTTATTTGAACATTCATTGAAGTGGAAATTTATTGTATTCATTAAAACATCGTAATTCGAGTAATTGGAATATGCAACCAAATTTACCTATCTTTGTTTGCATTTATTATTTTTAACGGTGTGTTAAATTCGTATGCTTCAATGCAAGTGAATTAGGATGAAATACTTTTTAAATTACTGAAGATGTCCAGCACTCTATTAAATTACTAGTTCATGCGTATATTATAAATGATTGATATTTGTATCATTGGACCATGTATTAAATTAATTTCATTTGGAAAGTCGAGAATAGTACACGTACGTATTTAAAAAACAAACCGAAAATGTTTTTAGAATTTGTTTTCCTAACAACGTTACTCACAATATCAATGTCTGAATTGCACATATCCCTTACCTCACTACAAAGTAAGTTTACCTTAAAACTATTTAAAAACTGTACCTTTATTGCTCACGATATCAAGCCGACCTTACGTGATTGTGACTCTGAACTATGTTCTGTGGTTCATTTGAATGCATTTTCTGTTCGATGGGCCAACAAAACGTTTGTTTTTAGGCAATACAGTAGTATATCTGTATCCTCATTTTATTATAAAGTATTTATACCACAAAAGTTTAACGAAGTTTGCACAGTAACAATGTCGGAGTTAGTAAAAGACAGTTCACTGTCCAATCTCACGAATCAATTTGTTGTCACACTTGATAATACTGGCCGTAACTTTGAAACATTAGCCAATATAGTTATTCTACATTATCATGTAGCAGTTTTATCTCAACATTTAATTCTAGATAATCATTACTCCTCCATTTTTATTTGGTTTTCACAATTTAGTGACTATGAAAGTAAGTTAATCATTTTCCAACAAAACAACTTATTTTTAGGATGCTACTCTTGCAACAAACCAAGTGTTTTTGCAACATATTCTATTTTAAGTTATGTGGCAACGTTAGTGCCGGTGCCATTCAACTATTCAATTCAGTCATTGAATAAAATTTCCGAAGCGTGGCATAACTTGCATTTGTCTCTCAATAACTTTGGTGAAGCTGGCGATTTAAACTCCGAAAATAAGCTGGATTACATATCGTATCGTAGACCTAACGAAGAAACGTACATAAAAGATGTCATTGCCATACAGTTAAACTGTACATCCAACAACTGCAAAAACCAAGCATTACGTATTATAAAACGGAGTTCCTTAACTTCAAAAACTAGTGGGACCTTGGATATTAAATATCCTATTGCATTTGGTTCAACCACGGTAGGTTTGAAGTTTTCCGTAGTTTTAGGATCCCATGAAACAGGAAGACACGTAACATTTCAAGTTCTTTCTGTTGCCGCACCTTTTTCATGGGACGTTTGGATTCTAATTATAATTACAATTACTATAATAGCCGTAGTCATTTCAAAAATAGGTATAAGTAATAAAAACGCTTACTTCTGGGTTTACGCCGTTATATTTGAACAAGGTTCCAATATGCAAAAATTGAAAAATTCAAAGAAATGGTTACTTGTAATGGGATGGTTATTAGGAACACTTGTTTTGAGAAATTTCTATACTTCTACACTTTACTCCCATTTAACTAAATCAGTTGAGCCTAAACACATACCACGAAATGTTCCGGAGCTATTTAGTAATTGGAGTGGTACAAAATTCGTACTCTGCGACTACTTTACTGGTATCGAACTTAACCAGCATTTACGTGTACTAAACTTATTTGAACACAAATCAATGCAGGACAACTTTGAAAAGAACTTTATGTCCAAAATCAAAGTTATGTTTTTTGTAACAGTGGAAGATTTTTTTATGAAAGTTTCATTGGAAAAGAAAATACATTGTTTTCCCTCATTTGACTTCTTGAACCTCCAATTCAAATCCGTTCAGTCCTGTGATACAGCTGAACGATTTGCATACTTATACGATTTTGACGGAGGGTTGTCCAGCTTTGGCGCCACTAGTCGATACATTTGGCCCATACTAGATGTATTTTCAGGACGTAAAACAACTAACGGAGAAGTTGTGTCTCAATTTTTGAGTTCACCTCGACTCTGGCATTTCACTACTCTAAGGTTTTTTAACGATAATTTTAAGGCAATGATTGCAAAACTTACAGAAAACGGACTTCTAAACATGTTCAAAGAAAATGTTGACTCGCTTCAGCAACAAAAACAAATAGTCAGCCTGATCAACGTCACCAAAAGGTTGGAATCTTGGAATACTTTTGGTTTAGCAAGGAGAATTGTAAACAGAAATTCAAAATATAACAATTTCAATAACGCACAAGGTGATGCATTTGTAAAATTGGGAGACCTTTTGGTAGCTTTGACGCCGTATTTTTATATTTCCTTTGCCAGCGTTTTAGTTTTTACGTACGAAGTTTGTTATAAAATTCAAATTTGTTAGGAACATGTTATCAATTTACGTTACATATCTACAAGTAGATTTTTGCAATTGCTTAACGATTTATGATGAGAAGCCACACTTCCGAATGTAATCACATCAGACACTACATAATTATACATTAAGCTAATCAATAAAAACTGGCACTATGATCTGTCTAGGTCCAGAAAGAGTTTTAAAAACTAATGTTTTGTGGGTACTAGTCCTTTGCTCGTTTTAACGTTAAATGCGATAAAAAGAGCAAAAACAGCCATTGTAAATAACAAATTATAAATAAATGCATAAACAGTTTGAATAAATAGTAAAGTACAATATTTCAATATATAAATTGTGAATAAATATAATCCATCAATTATATTGGTACTTTTTATTTACATATTCTTTTAAAAATACAAAATTTGGGTTGATTTATGGATGCATCAGGCATCAACCATATATATTTATATTTCTAGCGAATGATTTGACCTTCTTTTAATTAAATACACTTATTTCAATACGAAAATTGTGTGCAGGATGACTGTCTTCCTTGTTTGGAGAATACTATTATATTCACATTTAGTAGGCTAACAGCTTGTATGAATTAAAAATAATTTGTTATTTTAAAATGAATTAAAATCTTAAATGTATATAGCTATAAGTTGTCCAGTTTTTAAATTTCTGCTGTCGAGCCAAATGTTTCCAAATGTTATTAACAACATATCTAAGTTCATTAAGGCTGTAGATAAATTTAGTTTCAAAGCCATTACCAACTTTGTAATGAAATACGCTTCGAACATTAGTCTAACTCTCCAATTATGTGACCTCGTAAAAGGATTAAATGATTGGGAATCAATAATTGAGTAAATATTTGTGGTCAAATAATTATGAGACAAATATTTCAAAAAACATTCCACCAATTAAAGTGATTGAAAGCCAATTAATAAAATGAGTTTACTCTTGCTTTAACAAAAGTTATTAACAGTGCTATGAGCAAAACTGTCTTTCAATTTTAACAACTAATAAATTAAAACTGATGTATTTGTCTCTATTTGCTTTTACCAAAATGTTATTAAGTAGACATTGGCAAAAAATGTAGTACTTAGTATTCACCAAACAATACAAAGTATGAATCAAATTAGGCAGGAACAGCCTCAATAGTTTTTCATATTTCTACTCTTCTGCAGTTTCACAAGTGAAAAATAATACTCTTTTATTATTGGATGATTTTAGCTACATTTTAAAACATTGTAAAAAATTATCAGCAATGGACAGAAAATCTTTGAAAAGGGAAACCTACTACAACAAAAACCAAGTTCCGGACCAATTATGGCCGATTATCAAAATACTAAAATTATTGGGATATATACTTGTTACAAGGTCCAAACAAAATAACATCGAATACGCTAATTTTTATTATAGACCGATTTCCTGGGATACAATTATAAGTATCATTGGTCAAATAGTTTTCACTATAACATGCTGTGGAATACATATCACTTCGTAAGTTAGTTGTAAATTTATCCAAATTTACTGCATCTATCAAAAATACATGACAAAAAAATCATCTTACATTTTTTAACCTTTTTACAAGACAACCTTTGGGCAACTGGATAATTTATACATTGATGTTTATTGGTTTTTTCCACGCCAATATTGCTATCCTAACTTCATGGTTTCGAATAACGTCAACAATAAATATGTTGAACGGATGGAATGAAATAGAAAGCCAGTTTGAAAAATCTTTTGGTCAGTATCTTTATCTACCAAATTTGGAAAATGGTGTCAAACGGTTGTATTTAATTGCTTTTAAAATTCCTATGACTATATTTGCTGTGATGGGGTTTACACAATTATTAACGACTAAAATTATGTATTCTGACGACTCCTTTCTTGTTCCCTTTCGATCATTCGGTTTTATGACAATGATTCTAATAACTACAGGGTTGCAGTACTTTTATTTCTTGTTGTGTTACGTACTTTCTCAAATCTATCTGCAAATTCATGAGAAAATTACTGAAATTTTGACACAAGGAGAAACAAATAAAAAAATTACCAGCTTAGTGAATAGCTCAATAATAACAAACTGGAAAACAATGCTGGTCGTTATGGCCAACCAGATGAAATATGTTGGGGACTTTCTTTCGCCAGATCACTGTTTTCATATAGTTGGAAGAGTGATCATTATCTCAGTCTCTGTATACACGATACTAAAATCGTTTAGTGGATATGATGAAGCTAGAACTGTGGAGAAGCAACTTACAGAAGGTTTCCCAATCACAATAGACGAGATCACAGGTATGGCTTGGGTATCTTTGGCTACCAACTTGGCTATTGCAATGCTGGATGTGTATTTTGCGGAGAAAATTTACAAAGCCGTAAACCATTTGTTACCTACTTTTATAACATTGCTAACATTTAAATACTCCACAATTATTGATGCCTGATCATTTTAATAACTTATTTTAATGTTTTTGTTGCAGTATGGCAAAATTACTTCAATTTTAACGGCGTACGATACATCGGATTTGCAATGTGATGACAAAATTGAGGTACATAAATATTAAAGCATTTTTAATGGGATGCGTTTCAAATTCAATTAAGCATGTATCTTTTTGAATATCAGTTCAAAGCATTAATTGACACGATTGACCGCATACCACGCAAGTTGATGTACTTTGGATGTGTGAGTGTGGATCGGAAATTGATAATTATGGTAAATATAATTTGTGAATGCGCTTTTTAAATCAGCATGTATATGTAAGTGTTTGGCTAATAGTTCTTTAAAATTTAGATCGTAAATGCTTCTATCACTTACTTGATTGTTCTACTTCAATTTAAACCACTTTAAATAATTAGTACACCAGGATTGTAACGAATAAATGCGATTGGTAAGTGATGTAGTATGTGTGATATATAAGCAAGGATTGAATATTAGATTGTAAATGTTGGGTTTAGCATTATGTTCTCCAAAATAAAATATTATCTACACCTGTTTACAAGATATAAATGTTTGATTTTTTTAAAAGTTAGTGTTCATGTCGGCTTGCACATTACTTTCACGAAATGTTCAGTTCAATTGCAAATTTGGGTCTAAAAATTATTTGTGAAATGATTTAGACAACAAGTTATCTTTGAAACGATTCAGTGGTTCTATTTCAATGAGATTGTAAAGCAAGTTGTGCGAAAGCAATTGGCAAATTAACCTGGTTCCATGCATTTGTTGGGCTCTAAGTAATGAATTTTCAAACATCAGACATATCAAGTAAACCCATTAGTGAATAAACAAAAAATAATCAAATTAGTTTTTATCGACAAAAAAATAAAAATAAAATCAGTCGAAGAGAGTTGAAGTAAATAGAACCGAGTATCCTGCTATCTTTTCTTTGTAATTTCATCCGGAACCCGTTTAATGACGAAAACGATTAGTGGTCTTCCAGATAATTGCATCGTTAGTTTTTCAAGTAAATAATAAGTGGTTTTGACCCAACTATAATGCATTTTGAACCTTTAAGCTAAACCCTTCGATACTTTCTATAACGTATATTTATGTTCTAATAACCCTATATTTTACTCTTTGCAGTTATGCATAGTCTTTTAATTTATATGTTGATTTTTGGCAACCGATTCGTCTGATAAACTAGCTCAATGTTTTACGTGTTTGTAGTTACCAAGCCATCGTTACCAATATATGGAAACAGATTTCAAAATTCTGATTAGAGCAAGCACATGCATGTTGTCTAGATTATATATATTTTACATAAGTCGTAATAGGTAACAATTTAAAAATAGACTCTACGTTTGGACTCTGTGAGCAACGTTAAAAAACCTTGAAGTTTGATTTTTCATGCAATTAAATTTGAAATTTTGTAAGCACACGTTGTGCAAATGCCCTGATTCCTAGTTCTGTGAACACAATGTGCCAATGCTAACCACAGTGTGGTCTACACACTTAAAAATAATAGAAATACACAAGTTAAATTCATATTCAGCTGCAAGAATTCGGTTCAGTTCCGTGTGGTTTTTTAGTTAGTTGCAAAGAAAAAAGCAATAGCCTAAATATGTTTGTTCTTAGACTTAAATTTCCTAACGGTTATATTTTAAATGCAGCTAAAGGTTTACTAAGTTATATAAGGGTATTATTTCGGGCTTTATTTACTTTACTATTCTACTCGAAGTATGAATGGGAAAGTTCTCTAATCCAATTTTGGAAAACTGGAAAGATTCTCAACATTCTTTTAGTGGAATATGATCCTTCTGAAAATCTTTTAAAGACGCTTCCTAAATATCCACATCGTTTAATATGGCATTTACTTATATTAATGTACTTGACCGATGTTGCATACTTAATTTATATCACCAACAAGGTCACTTTAGCTGCCGTTTCAGAGGAAGAATTTGTTAATTTTCATGTTCATTTAGTTACACGATTTATTCCTGGCGTATTTTTAATATTCCAATCATTCGCCATTGATCAACTCTGTCAATTTTACAACTTCTTGGTTAAAATGAGAAGAAAGCTTAAACTTGATACGTCCTCCGAAAAGCGATTTGGCTACGGTTTCAGTGGACTTGTTGCATTCATTCATGTCCAGCCGATCTTTCCGTTGTTGCTTCACCTACAATGTAGATACAGTGCTAGATATTGGCCTTCCATATTTCTTTCAAAACACGTTTACGATTCCTTTTTATTTGCAACTATATTTGCTATTAATGATACCATGTTTTCGTATATGTCTCTTTGGGGGACAGTTTTTATTGTAGCTCCAGTTTTGTGCTACAAATTTTTTGGAGAACACTCGATGAGAAATTTGGGGTATGATTAAAACTTTATTCATTTGTACAAGAAAATATAATTAAATTTTACTTTTTTGATCTTAATTTTAGGAGAAGGGTCGATTTTTACAAACTACCATTTAGAAACGGTGTTTCGTATTACAAAGAACAACTGCTAATGAATCGAATTTTCAACTCTACATTTTCAAAAGGTCTGATTCCTGTAGTAATTGGAAGTGCTCTGGTAATAATTGTATTGAGTTTAGGTTCAACTATTTACAGCTTTCGAAGCTCATCTTCGATTGCAACCATCAATATTGGACTTGGTTGTACAATTTTGTGCATTGTGATGAAATATATCTTAAAAGGCGGTGGGGCAATTAGGGATGCTTCAAAAAAGGTGCGCAGATTTTTCATGTTAGGTTACCTAAACGTAAATACATATAATCAAAATGCCAAGATAACATTAAACGAGAAAACGCGGACGATAAAGTGTTGTATGGAATTGAGAATCAACGTCTTAAACAATGCGTGTGCCACATCAAATAGTTTCGCCTTGTTTATGGATATTGTTTTAGTGCAATCTGTGAATTACTTAATAGCACTTCAGTCAGGCTAACAAAAGAGTTTTGTTTTGAGTACGTATACTTCTAAAGAACTATATAGAATCAAAGAGTATAAAGGACATGTAGGTGAAATTTAAAAATTTGTGAAAAAATTCTAAAACAAATGCAAAGTCAATAGTTTCCACGAATGCGATACTATATACAAAATCTATGAGTAATTGAAAGCACAAAATTACTTTGGCTGTGCTTTTGTCAATTCTTGTTCTCAGTTAAATTACATAGTTAATAGTTTTCATCGCGATTAAAACTAAATTTGTACATGGGTTTGGTTTGTTTTTACAATTTTCCTAAATCATTTCGATAGAATGTAATATGTATTACTCAGCTGTTGTTACATTACAATTAGAGTCTAGAACTACGCGTCTACACTTCAGTTCACAGCACATTTCTGTGTATTGTCATCCAGTATGTTTTACAAGGCAGTCTAGCACTTACTTAGAGATGCTTCGAAAAAGCTTAAGGGCCTTTTATGTTATGATATTTTAAGCTGAATAGCTATAATGTAAATTCCAAAATAGTATTGAATGAAAGAGAAGAAACATGTTAAAATGATGTATGGAATTGAAAATGAAAGTTTCAATTGAGCCATATGTCACACCAAAAAGGTTTGCTTTGTTCATAAATATGATTTTAATGCAATCTGTGAATTATTTAATAGCGGTTCAGTCAGGCAAAAATAAATTGTTTGTTTGTAGCACAAAAATCAATAAAATTGATAATGTAATCTAGGTGATAAGCAATATATAAAATTAACGTCCAATAAATTACATATTTTTCGCGGCAACCTTAAACCCGATATTACAACGAGCAAATATTATTTTAAA
Source organism: Entomobrya nicoleti (assembly GCA_034695465.1). Lineage (NCBI taxonomy): Eukaryota > Metazoa > Arthropoda > Collembola > Entomobryomorpha > Entomobryidae > Entomobrya > Entomobrya nicoleti. Next base: position 22,553 of record JAQFZG010000193.1, on the reverse strand, counting down.
ATACCATCAGCATATCTACAATTCTATCCCTAATCCCTTGAAGATATCCTGCTACAAATCCGTGATCAATATTTTTAAATCTGCCATATCGAATTTTCATCCCAGTCAGTGACTTCACTTCTAACCACATTACCTTAGCAGCAATTTTGAACTGGGTTGTTTTTTGTCTTATATAAATTGATTTAGATGTATTCTTTAATCTTAAAATTATATCGAAAGAATGCTGTACTGCATTGGCAATTGTTTGAAGGCCACCAATAATTGCAGTCAGCGTTATTGCTGCGCATAAAGTTATCCATATTAGGAGTACACTCGGTATTTCATCATACCTATTAATAATTATAGAAGTTATAATCGCTATTCCAAAATAAAATATAGATAGCAAAACTTGCAAGTATATTTCCAGAAACGCTTCTCCCATTCTGTAAGTGATGGTTATAAATCTACAATGGGCCACTGCGAACCTACATGGTAGTTGTAATCGTGATACAGTTAACATCTCCAACGAGGCCAATATTTTATAAGCTAAGCTGAACAGCACAGACCAAAATATGGCCCATGCTCTTGTGCATTCCGGAAAACCAGCAAGAAATACAACTCGAAGCAAAAGGACAATCACGTTTCGAGAAGATACAAATGGCACAAATTGTTTGCAAATAATTCCCAAGGGATCCCAGTCAAAGATTATAGAAGCAGGTACGATAATATATGATGCAGATGATACCAGAATTGTTAGAGATACGGTACAAATGTCGAGACCAGAAGTTACGTTTCTGTTTTGGTTTAAACCTGGAAATATTTACGACAAATCATTTAGTCTTTCTTGAAACGATTTCAAGATAAAAAATTATTATTAAGTTTTGCTTATTTTTTACATAATTTAGTTAACTTACTTTTGAACAGATTGTAGAAGAGGCATTCGCAGTGGGAAATCGAAGCTATTGTGGATGGATACACGTAGAGCAGGCAGTAGTTAAGATATGACATCAAAGTGGTACCACTAAGAACACTTAAAACTGTTTTCTGTCCCGTTGTTAAATTAACATGGAATATGATAGAATACACAAGAACACATAAAGATTGTATTCCAATTGATATATTTAGAAAGGCAAAAATACACCACCATGTGATCGGTTTCTTATCTGTTTTTAGCTCAAACTTTCCTGTGGTGAGATTCCAATCAAGAGTTGCCGGCGGTAAGAAAAAGAAAAACTTGTTTATCAGTCGGATTAATCGTAATTCTAGTTTGCGTAGCATAATTATTTTCTCAAAACGAATATGTGATAGAGGTTAACCTTTGAATATTGTTTTTTTGGTTTTTTTAATCAAAGATGATTTACAAAAGAGAATTTGTATTTGGTTTTAAGTCAGCACAAAAATTTATAGCTGGTGTTTTAAAGACCGCTTCCTTAAAATTGGTTGTAATACCTCAAAAATAAAGCGTATAAAATGCTAAATCGATTAGCTTTTCTGAACTAATTTTTGGCAAACAAAAAATATAGTTCATGGCAAAATAAAGCTTACAAGTACACATATAAATATTTAAATAATAAAATTGGTTTTTCTTCGTGCTTGTTCTGCTTAACAACTTGTTTTAAAATAAGTTAGGCATACAGCACATATATAACGTTTTTAGAATATTGGATTAATAATTCAGCTTAGTTTTGAATTTAAATAAAATATTCGTAAAAACAACTTAAAAATGGAATATTTAAGCAAGTACAGGACAACTCTGATGATGTTTAGCTACAACCATTTTATATTTTTTGTAGCCAAACTACGCATTGGAAGGTGAACGCAAAAAATTGAATTCTTATGAGTGGTCATGTAACCAAGTAATAATATTTATATTTTTCATCAAACTATTACGCATCATGGGTTTAGACTAATAGTTGAAATAATATATTTGATAGCAAATACACTAACACTGATACTAGTTTAGTAACAATTAATTAGCATGCTTAATCTTATAACACCATCAACGTAAATATCAGCAGTTCGCTCCCTAATCCCTTATAATCGAATACAAATCCACGAGTTCACATTGAATACGATCGAGTACAAAATGACTGAATACCAACTAAAAGATTAAGACAAGCAAACCCGCAAAACTTTCTCCAAAACTAATTTACACCCAAAAGTATTTCCTAAAAAAAAAATTTCATGTTTTATGCCTAAAAATCTAAGTTACCTTTTTATGAAACTTTACCTAAAACAATAGCACAAAATAAAAACGTATGCTTTGTGTAAAATCGATAACTTTTCGCTATTAAGGAGAAAAATATATTCCACGGGAAAACAAAGCTTACATATGTTATAACTGTTTAAATGCTGAAGGTTTTTGTATGCTAAGTCAAAAAAGTGTGTACTGCTTTTTATATTCTAGTTTTTATTTATTCAACTTGTACTTATCTATTTGAGTTTAAAATATGAAACCCTATAATAACTGAAACGCATTTTAGGTATTTATTTAATAGTTGACGTATTTACTTTATTGCTAAGGTTAATTATAGATTTTTAAAAACGAAATAAAGGTTGATTTGAAAATACAATTGTTTGGAACTGGACTTTAAGACCTTGCTCCATTATAACGAAAATTGTATCCACGTTTCTTCCATTTTGGGCGTCCATGTACCGCGTTCCGGTTAACAACTATTCGTCTTGCATTTAACATTGCGTAAGTTAGGTTGGTTTCTCCGCTGAAGTCTTGAAGTCTGTATGCAAATGTCTCTGCAACCTGAAATGTACAAATTATGTGAGCAATTAAAGAAAACTTTATTTATGCATATGACCACATGTCAATTAATTTAAAGAAATATTTTTGTCCAAACTCACTGTTTTGCAAGTGTAAATAATCAAAATAAGTAAAAATACTAATTGAAAATTATGATATTTCTCCATTTTTTGGGATTCGCAATTATGTTTCAGGCGTTATTAGAATGCTCAATCTAATTTGTATGATTTCTAGTTTCATTTGCAGTCCCAGATATGCACAAAAATATGCGTAATGATTTTTCCTTGTTTAATTGATTGGTTTTAACATTTTATGGGATGGGTTGATGTAGATTTCGCAATACTAATCGATTTAATGCATTATAATCCAAAACAAATTAGTGAATGCAATATAATCAGTCATTATTTTTTGGTGCATAATTAAAATACATAATTAGAAAAAATAATTCTTTGGCGTTCGATTTTTTTGGTATGAAACTAATTGCAAATGTCTTTATCTATTCTTAAGTATTGATATGGAATATACAAAAACATATTGGATCAATGATTATATTGATTTTAGCCATGGATCATTTAGCGATGAAAGCATACCAATAATATTTAAATAATGCCATGGACAATGTAAAAAAAATGCAAAAAAATCGTCCCCTCATTTTATTATAGTTGTGTTATAAGCGTCATTTAAAGTTGATCTTACGTTGAAATTTTTAATTTAGAAAAATGTTTTACCGTTTTGGAGTAATTACACGAATAAATGAACGGACAACCTAAGCCTAAAGTGCAGAAGACCTCTGCTCCGATCAATAAGATGTATGAATTGAGAACGAAAATGCTATACTTTCTACTTTGCAAACTTTGGCAGAATTTCGATGTGCAGTGTGCATATGCAGGCAACACAATGTGCCAATATCGAACACACGTGCATGAGAAACAAATTGAGGTAAAATATTTGTGAATTGTGTAATTGGGCATAACTGTAGATCATCAAGTTATTAAGTTATTAATTAGTTTTGATGATGTTGTTGCACGTGATAGTACGAAGGAAATTTAGTAGCGTATGGATGATTCGATGCAGTGCGAAGTTAGTATGTAGTTAAAAATGTATCGTGAATTGATTACAATTTTAAAAGTTGATTAAATTACAAACTAATTGACAATGTTTAATTGTATTAACTCATCATGTTGTTGTACAATTTGTTAGGTTAGGTTTTAAAAAGCTGTGGAGTTTCACAAAAAGTTATTTATCGATTTTGTAGTCATATTTTTAAAATATTGTTGAAATCAAATAAAGTGGTAAATTATTTCAACTCAACAAGCAGCCCCATTTTTAAGTGTTTCGTAATTCATCTCTGATTCCACCGGTTTAACTACAACAGTTTAATTGTTGCCCCTCGCTTAACTATTTCTAAACCCTATAAAAGACATAATTTTACTTGGAATATTAGTATTCAGTTATAAATATTCATAAATTAATTCATTTATGAATGAATAGGTTGTACAACTAATTACCTCTGTGTACTTTTACACTAATATAATTTGATATAATAAAGGTGTATTAAAATTAATGAGACCTCCGAAAATATTTTTGTTTTTGTATAAAGGCTTTATTGTAAAATAATTAGTTTACATTCATGTATACACCCACGTGCGTCGTGCCATGTATAAAGTTTGAAATCAAGAGTAAACCTTTGACATTTGAATAAAATGAGAAACAATTTATATTTTTTCGTAGTCTGGTGTTTTTTCATGTATTCTAATCAGGACAAAGTAATTCCTTTAGAAACAGAGCATATTACTCAAAAGCTACCAGAAAACGACAGTAACTTTGGGATTTTACACACAGTTAAAAATTTGACCATGTGGCATGGGAAGGAAAGGGAAATTGTGAAATTATTCTCAAAAAGGGTGGAGTTGATCGAACAGGAACTTAATTTACTTAAAAGGTAAATTTAGTAAAATACAAAAATAAGTTTATTTTGAGTTTTTCAGAAATTATGTTCTATTTTGTGTGTGTTTCCATAGTTACCTGAAAGACTACAGTGATTCAACTGGACAAGTCTTGAAACATTTGGAAAAGTATGTACCAACTTCTGAGGAACAAGATAAGGTATTAAGTTCCAGTGCAGTGTTTAGTTACCGAATGGCACATAGATACGCTTCCATGGTTACCAAAATACGGGAACTTTTTAGTGGTTCAGATTACATGGAAAACCAAGGTGACTAAATGCTTTATTTAAATGTAAATGCTACACTTTATAAAACAAATGCTTTTACAATTTTAAAACTAATATGTATGGTTACTAGATAAGGTTATCCAAGAATTCGGTCCAGATAATAACAGCTCAACAGGTGCAGCTGGGAACGGTGTTTGGGTTAATTCTAACGATTTGTTTGTTTCCATGATGACCACAATACATACTCAGGAAGTTTACATGCTTCATCCCGAAGAGGTGAGTTGACATTCCACTAAATTATTTTAGTAGCGGTGGTTGCTTTGGTTTTAATACTAACAATTTTCTTTTCATTTAGATGATAAATGGATGGATGAACAAAGAAATCCCAGGTGAACATTTAACTCCAATTCAATGTCTTGAAACTGGTTTATTTGCTCTACATTGGAAAAGGTATTCAATGGCTGTGGAATGGCTAGAAACTGGAAGAAATTTAATCAATGAAGATAGTCAATCTGAAAAGAATGGACCAACCCAACAATTGATTCCAAAGGATTTAGCAAATCGACTAATCAAATTAGCAATCCAAGAGGTATTAAAAAAATAATGATAAATTATTTAATTTCGAATTTTTGACTTCAAAGTGTTTAATGGTTTAATTTTATTTTATTGCCACAGCACAACAGAGTAAATGCATTTATTATAAGGAACAAAAAAGCTAGAAACTTTGAAACTATAATGAATCTGTTTACTAGGCCAATTACCAATTACACTTTAAATCAGAAATTATCTCATCGAGAAAGACTATTTCTACGAAATCCAGAAAAAGGATCCTTTCAAAGATTCCAAAATCTCTGCTTGGGAAATACACTGCAAAGTGCCATAGAACAAAAAGAATTAAAATGCTTTGTTGAAAGGAAACGACACCCGTACTTGTACATCAATCCAGTGAAAACAGAAGTTCTTTCTGTGAATCCACCAATTTGGCAATTTTACGAAGTTGTGTCGAATTCGTTGATAGAAAACTTTAAGGAAATTTATCATGCTAAAACCTCAACAAGCGAGAATGTAGGTTTTACTAGGCTTGCTATAACGGAAAGATGTGGGACTAATGCTGGCTTATGTATAAAATATGATACGGCACCAAAGAGCGTTCTTACTTTGGCGGAATATGTAACGGGATTAAAGTTCGTTGAGGTGGATACATCAACTCAGTATGCTGAATATGTTACTGGAAAGTTGTATCATGTTCATAATGATACGGTAACTTAATCGCTAGCAAATTTTAAACGTTTTCTCAAATTTTAAGATGTTAAACTTTAAGTTCTATATTGTTTAAGTTCTATATTGTTTAGTTTGAAGGAGACGAAAATGGGGAAATTGCTCCTGATCAAAATCGAATAGCTACGATGCTGTTTTATGTAAGCGTACATTTATTATAAGCTTTTGGTTTTTAAACTTAAGTTATACGGGTAGACCTAAAATATTTAAATGGGTAGTTGGAGATTGCAGAGAAAGGAGGCAGCACACCGTTTGTTGATGCTGGAGTATTTCCACGCCATGTGAAAGGCTCAGCAATACTATGGTAACCTGGTATTATAATATGGGCTGTTTGCAAAAGTATACATTTAACGACTACATTCATTATACGGTTTATACATTAGGTATAATATGTACTACAATGGATTGATTCGCCATGATGTGGAACATGGCTCCTGTCCAGTTTTGTCTGGAGCAAAGATAAGTAAGAAAAGTTGTTTTACATCTTATTTTTTTGTTAACCTGGTAAAATCTAGCCGATTTTGGAATTCCGTACTAAATTCTTAAAATATGTGACGAAATATTTTATTTTTAGTTTTGAACCACTTTTTTCGATATGTGGATAACTGGGACACGCAGAAATGTAAACTTGACTCCAATGAATAAATACTGATTACGTCTTATTGGTTACGTAATTGTTTAAAATATTGTTAAAAATAAGGAAGTACTTATTGGTTTCATTTATTCTTTCAAAGAAACCATGTTAGAACAATATACGTACATAAAGCTTAGTTGCATTATAACTACCACTTAAAATACTGCCGAGCACTAAATATGCAGTAAAGCTAATTGATCAACGTATTGTGCATCTAAATAAAATGCATTACTATTTACACCCATTTCCGGTCTTGTCTATACGTTCTAAACTATTCATGATAAAATATGCCATGCTAATTACTAAACTATCATTTCATTTCAGCACTTCTACCAGTATATCTAAAGCGTTAATCAAAAATGAAATTCCAAAATAAATTAGTTTTCACTCTTTTTCTCCTCATTTTCATAAGTTTAAATTTAACTAGAGCAATCGATTTCGACGAAGGGTGCTTTACGGATGGCGGAGGTGGTGGCGGAGGTGGTGGTACAAAAAACACGTCGCTCAAACTCGTATTCGCAATCGATCAAACCCATTCGTTCAATATTGCCAAAAGGGTATTCACAAATGTCATCTCACCATTGGGACTAGCGCTGAAAGCATTTTATAGAAGAACTGAATTTGGTTTGATAATGTTTGCCGACTGGCCCAACTCAGCCGGGCCTGATGTAGGAATACTGGTAGAGGAATTAGGAAGACCACCACATGAACTTGCGTAAAAATCTACAATTTAATTGAGTTGCCAAGAAGTTCAAATTTGGTTTAAAAAAATGCAGTAATCTTTTTTTTGCAGTGAGGGCTGTTACGGGCGACGTCAAACTTTTACCGAAAATTTCATTGCATTATCGAATATCCTTCGTGATATTAAACCAATAGGAAATGGAGGTAGAGAAAACTCTTTGGCAGCTATGGCAATGTCTGTTCTTGACAAAAATCTACGTTGGGAGGCAAACACAGCTAATCAAAAAGTTCGAAAGGTTGTCATGGTTTTGACGGAACGAAGCTATGGGAATATTTCAAAACCTGGTAGTCGGACAGATTTTAAGGGCGATGGAAGCGATACTTGTAAATCGTCAAAACCTCCGCCTGTTAGTCAAGTGGGTGAAATATTGGCGAAGAATAATATTGCTGTGATTGCTATTATACCACCGTCTCAATATGAGACGAATGCGTTGCAGTGGTATGTGGACCATATTGGACAACTTCCTAGTGTACCCTTTTGTGGAAGGGAGTTTAATTTAATTCAGGGCTTTGATGTGGCTTCATTAGTTACGTTTGTGAAGGATTGTTTATTGGGATTTGAGGAAGGGGATGGTGGGGATGGTGGGGATGGTGGAGGGGGTGGAGGTGGTGGGGGAGGGGAGAACCAGCCATGTATTTTTGGGGATCCACCGGGGTATAATACACTTGGGTTATAAATGTATTGATTGTGTTGGATTTCGAATTCAATGATAATTTTCTGTATGGTGGATAATAGCTAATTAAATCAATTGCTTAAATTTTCAAATTAAAAATTTAACAAAAATTTGGGGTTTATTGAAATGTTTTGTTTTGCATCCATTAAATGTATTATCATTTTCGTTGAATTGTGGGTTCTGGTAACTGCACGTTGATGGCTGTTTAAAAACATATTTAGTATTGAAATAAAAAACGATATTTTGAATTGATAAGACACTAACCCTACCCTAGTTTAATTAGTTTAACTCTATTTCTTAATTGCATTGTTTCAGTTCAACCGATTTCGTCGCAAATTACTTTTTATATGGCAACTTTGGCACTTAAGTGATGGTCTGTAAATATATATCTTTCGAGGGATATAAAACATTTGGTTTATAGATACGTTAATTGTGTTATTTAACTCAATGGATTTTTTTGTATGTTGGTTGAATAACAGCTAATTAAATTTAACTACTTGTACTTAACGATCGATTTCATAAATGCTTCATTCATCTTTCACGTTTTCATATCAAATAACTGCTTGGTAAAAATTAAGCTCAAAGCCACAAGTTTGAATAATATTTTATCTACATTTAATATAAAATATTTAAAATAAAATGAAAAACTTAATTTTTAAAACGTTAACATTAATGGTGATTCATTTGAACACCTATTCAAAAGCTATAGACTTTGATGAAGGGTGCTTCATCGGCGAGAAACCTTTTTTACAGGTTGCTTTTGCAATAGATCGTACTGGTACGTTTGTTGTTACTGGTGGTAAACGAAACTTTTACAGGCAGTTTTCAGAATTAGTACCCACACTCTTTTCAGAAATAAATAAGGACTATCCTGGAAGTGAGTTTGCACTAAGTGTTCACGGGGATTGGGAAATAGATGCGGATCCTCCCCATGGCACAAGAAATGCCCATACAAACCCGTAAGTAAATTTAATTTGGAATGATTTGAAATACTTTTTAACAAATCCTTAATAATAATTTACCTAATTTTTAGGGAAGGTTGCTATACTCGTCTTGTTGAATTTACAACTGATACATCAAGTTTTGTAACCCGTATGTTGAACATTACGGTCTTGGCTAACGGTGAACAGGAGAACGGCCTATCAGCTTTGGCTTTTACAGCAGCAGATCCAGAAATTGGTTGGATACGAAATGCAACCGCACCAAACGGTAGACCAGTGAGACGTGTGTTAATTTTAGTTACGGATGAAGACGACTTATTATTAATCAGGAGGCCTAGAAATCGTACAGATTTTAAGGCAGACGGAACAGATAGGTGTAAAACATCCAAACCACCTACTCACAAGATTTTGAGGGAAGTATTTGAAAAGTACCAAATGACTGTTCTTTCCTTATTGGCTGTGACCAGTGACCGTAAAAACGTTGAAGCATTATACCAGAAACATTTTGAGAAAATTGGAAGCAGTATTAAGTATTGTGGCAGACCATTTATCTTGAGATCTAGATCTAAAGGAATACGTTTCACTAATATGAAAAGTAATTTTGAAGTACCTAAGGATTTTTGGTCTGGAGAGGGCACAATGGGACCTGGAGAATCAGAGAATGGTATCAATTCATCCATGGGTTTGGGGTTAACAAATGATGAGATTAAACAAATAGCAACAGGAATGCCAACAGCAAGAGCAGACGAGCAGCAGTATGGTGAGCTTGTTACGTTTATAAAAGATTGTTTAAAGGAAACCGACGATGGTGGTAATTGTTTATTTGGAGATCCAGAGGGATATAATACACTTGGGTTTTAAATTCACAGTTTAATTGTTTTACTCTATGGGTAACACATATAAGAAAGATTGTTACAATTATTTGTACTTTCATGCATGTAAATAATTTGATAAAGTTGTTATTTGCAATGATTTAATAAAACCTTAAAATGACGTTTGAAACACAAAAAATAAAAAAAATTAAACAGGAAATTAACAAAACTTACACAAATTTTTATCGCACTTGGTAATTTTGATTCAAGAGTTCATTCGTGTTCTAATCATTCAGGTTCAAGGGTTTATTTAGGAAATTTTACGGTTCAATGTCACCACAATCCTTCACCATAATATATTTGTTTAATTGCTTAGATGTCAATTTCATTGATTAAGCATTACACGTTTAAATTTTGTGTTTTTTTAATATTTAGGGGATGATTAGGGTAGGAATGTGTTTTTAGGAAATGCGGCTTTAATAAGCGAGGGGTTACATATGCATAAAAAGTCACTTGCTGAACTGAACTAAAGGTTTGCTTCCATTGGGATCATTCCAAATAATAAAAGTTTGTGCATAAAACTCCGAGTTTCTGATCACCAAAATCTTAAACAAGAGATTTATTAGTAAATTACCTTCGGTTAGACTAATTTTAAAACAAACAAAGACTTACGAAAATATTAATATGGAATTTTGTTGAAATATATCATAATTACTTAACAAACATGTTTTATACTACTAATAATATGGATCGCTATGATTAAGCTGTTGTGGGAACAATTGAATCCTTGCATCCGTTTCCACAACCCGGTTGTGAACAACATTTTTGCTTGCCAGCACACTCGCAATCAGATTTACACTGATCGTAGCACTGAATACATCGGATGTTTTCATCAGGCTTTGGACATATTCCTGGTTTGGTGTTAGCAATTTTCTCCCCGCAGGTTTGAATCTCATCAATGATTACTGTTGGCTCAGAGCAAGAATGTCCGCAACCTTGTTGAAAGCAACATTTTTGCTTTTTTGGACATTCGCAATCCGAATTACAAAGGTCTTGGTACTGAAAGCAGTTCAATTGGGGGTCCGATGGCGGGCATTCGCCAGGCTTGGGAGGAGACACTATAAAAATTATAGAAAAAAATATTGTCGTTATTTGTTGTAATTTTAAAACTTAGAATTTCATCAAACACAATTATTTCGTATGGCTCTTTGGTGTAAATTGAAACAGATTTGGAACTTTAATGCAAAAACAACTTACGAACGCCACCGCCACCACTCCATCCAGATCGTTGGCCTCCAAGGTATGTTGATGTAGACCCACTGTTTATATTTCCTACGACTATCAGCATTACCAAACCAAGTTTGGTAGCAAATGTAAACTTACTGGTACAAAGTATCATTTTATTACGAATTTTTCGGTTTTGAATTCAAACAAATTCAAACAAAAGTGTACGTTGAGAGACAAGTTACGTTTGCTCTGTAAGCAGATCAAAGTAAGAATGTAGTAAACACCAAGAAGCTCGTTTTGCTTTTATGCTTTTATTTGAGAAATACTCAATATCTATGCGTGTATGAGAAGCAATAGATTTACACTATAACTCTAGCCAGTACATTTTTTCTTAGAAAAAAGGAAAATAAATGCATTTTGATATTTTTAATCCAGTTTGCTAGTATAGCATACATACATGTTTAATTTGTTGTTGACGACAAATGCTTAGGTACATTTTTACACGGACATTTAAATGCAGACAACTTTATTTACTCTTTCTTAACTTTTTACTTCTTGTGCTTAAAATTTGATTTAATCCTAATCCAATATGCACATGCAAGGAAGCCTTTACTTGAACGTACATTTTATTCATGATATTTATGTGATACTAAAACAGAGAAGCTTTTATTTTCCTACTCCTTGATAATCTCAATATGTAGTAAGTATGCAACTGAAAAGATTTAGGTTGCTAGTGAAGGTAGTAAAATGTATACTTTTAACTTGTACCCGAAACTTGTTTATAAGCTTGTCTGAATGAGTTCATGTGCATATGAGATGTAGAGAACGTAGAGTTGTAGTAGAACAACCAATGATGGCAATGATGTCCCTATATCATGCACTATACAAGGTATGCAATATAATTATAATATATAAGACATCACAAGTATTTACTGGAAATCATTCAAGTTTTTAAAGTGTACATGTTTATTGTTGATTGGAATCAATATCAATGCTTTTTCATTTTGGGGAGGTCTACTGTGTTTTTGGCACTAAATTCATAACTAATTATGCATGTTTCCAAATTTAATTAGAGAAAATAATAAAATTTGATGATTTAATTAAAATGATTTAAGATAAAACAATTCTACTACAATAGATAGTAAAATGCTAAGGCACGATGGATTTGATAACAAAGACAGACCCTGGAAACTTAAAATGCCTGGAAGTTGAGGCGAGGGAGATATGGTACAGATTCTTGTACATTAAAGTCATCAGATCTCAAAGGCACCAAATGAGTTTCATTGCTTTGTTAGGTTTGACTCCAAGAAGTGGAAACCTGGTAGAATTGTACGAAAATCATTTGAAAGCAATATCCCTTAATGTGGAAAAACGTTTTTACTTGTACTAAAGAAACAAAGTTAGCTGGAGTAATGTAACATTATTAATGCAAATGCCAACAGACTCTTTGGAAGAACCAAAAAATAGATGTAAGATTTATCGAAAAACGATATGGTTGACAACAAAGAAGACTTGGAGTCTTAAAATTTGGCAAAATTGACACTGTACGTAAAAGCTGGAAAATTTGATCATCTCATTGAATTTGTAAAATCATGTTGAAGGTGGACTAAAACAGATGGATATTATGCGAGACCCAGATGAATTTAATACAATAGGGCTATCCAATTGTAAGATTTAGCAATCGTACAAACTTGATTTTAGTGCCAATTTATCGATTTAAACCGTCGTTTGTTATTCCAAATATTGGTATTTTGTTATTTATTTATCAAAAATGCTAACTTGCTTCGAGAAAAAATATGTCGGTAAAGGTGACGAAGACAAAATTTGTATGCATACTCACACTAACCAATCGTTTACAATAATCAAACACACACGATATATCGACGCCCTGAATATCAATTTCCCGTTCAGCGATAAACATATGAAACTTTAAAAGCAAAATAGCAAATTCCAGACATATTTTCGTATACCTTAATACAAATAGTAATAAATGATACCTATACATAAATTCTAGTTTCAAGTCGCAAAAGTATCAAATTGAAAATGTTTATTGGTAATTGTGCTTCAGTTTAAATAAATTTGAAACAAATGTTACACTTTTAATGACACATATGTTAAATACTGGATAAATTACGTTTTATACTACTATCAAAATGGATGGCTATAATTAGAATGATGTAGGAAAAGTTGAATTCCTGCACCAGTTTCCGCATCCCGGCTGTGGGCAGCATATTTCTTTGCCTGAACACTCGCAATCAGACTTACACTGATCGTAACACTGGAAACAGCGGATGTTATCCAGAGGTTTTGGACATATTCCTGGTTTGGTAGCAGCAATTTTCTCATCGCAGGTGCCAATCTCATCGATGATAATGGTTGGCTCAGAGCAAGAATATCCGCAATCTTGTTGAAAGCAACACTTTTGCTTTTGTGGACATTCACAGTCCGAATTACACAGATTCTTCTGCTCAAAGCAATGCATTTGGGGGTCCGATGCTGGGCATTCACCGGGCTTGGGAGGAGTGACTATAATAAATCAAGAAAAAATATTGTCGTTATTTGGTGTTATTCCAAAATTTAACATCAATGCTACACATCATATATTTTATTATCTCAGGTTAATAAAGATTTGGAAATTTAATGCGAGAAACTTACCACCACCACCACCGCCACTCCATCCAGATCGTTGGCCTTCAAGGTTTGTTGACGTACACCCACTGTTTATATATCCTACGAGTATCAGCATTGCCAAACCTAGTTTGGTAGCAAATGTAAACTTGCTGTTGTCGAAAATCATTTTAAATGATTTTTTTCAGTTTTGAATTAGAACAAGAGTTTACGTTGAGAGACAAGTTATGTGTTCTCTGTTAGCAGATCAAAGTATGAATGGAATAAACATCAAGAAGCTCGTTTTGCTTTTATACTTCTTTCAGGAAATGTATAATATTTATTTGTATGCATTTTATTTTACAAAACTCTACCCAGTACATTGTTTTAAAGTATAAGGAAATTTATGTTGTTGATATTTTTAATCCAGTTTAGTAATTTTGCATACAATTTTTTTGTTTTGTTGATGACAAAAAAATGTTTAGGTACATTTTTATACGGAAACTCAAATGCAGCACCCAACATCTTTTCCCCTTTTTGGCTTACGTCTCATGCTTGAAATTTTACTTAATCCTAAATGCAATGCAATATGAACAAATAAAGAACCCTTTACTTGAATGTACATTTTATTCATGATATTTAGAATATACGAAAACAGAGAGGCTTTTGTTTTAATAATCTTCATAAACCCAAGGTGTGGGCAGTATGCAAACTGGAATATTTTCAGTTCTTAATACCGTAAGTAAAATGTTTACTTTTAGCTTTTACCCAAAACTAGTTTATAAGCTTGTCTGAATGAAACAGTGTGTCTGTGTGATATGAGGAACGCACAATTTTAAAGTCGAAGATGCACAACGTGATGCATAAAGTATGTGTAATACAAGGCATGTACTATACTGTGTAAGGTATGACAAGAATTTAGTAGAAATCATTAAACTTTTTAAAGTGCTCCAGGGAATAAGTCCTCTGAAATATTTTATTTTCACTACAAAATCATCGACTGTATTAACTTTCGAAAATAAATCCAGAACTTGCCAAGTTAATTTTAAAAATTAAATAGCTTTTCAGCAAACAGATTTTTCGATTTTATCGTTTTGCAGTTCAAGATTTTTTCAAACATGATATCTTTACGGTTGTTCCAGAAAGTTATTTTTCTGTTTCTTTTTATAAGCAAACTAGAAGCTTTTCCGCCAAATAACGTAAGTTTGCCGACATTTGAATTATGTTCACTTATTATATCTTCTCATTCAAGTATTTAAATTAAATTGTAATATTATTATATTGATAGTTCGAAAGAGATATGGTCAGCGCAGCAAATCCTCAATTTGACGATCAGGTTGACACTCCATTGAAAATAAATCAAACAAGCCTTACAACCGGATCTACCACAAAACTGATTCCACTACCCCACGTTCTTTGCACTGGATTCACTATTAGTGGTCTTCTCGAAAAATGTTTCCCAGTGGGTTGTATTTGTGGCAAAGGAGCTGGAATCTGTGACCTTGCAAATAGTAAGAATTATACAGACAACAGAATTTCAACGACAACTCATACATGGAATCTCAGTTGTTGTACCGTCGTTAATTTTGGTTCCAAAAAAATTATTTCTTCATTTTAGAGTGCATTAGAAAGACGACATTCTTCAACATCACTTTCAACAAGAACATGACGGAAGACGAAGAAGAAAATGGACAAGCATAATTCGTGAAATAGTACTCACGTCAAAAAAGAATGCTGACGATAATAGTACATTATTTAGCTTTTTAGTTTGTTAAACATAAATTCTTAGAAATTAATGGAAATCGATTATATTTAAAATTCGTGGAATTTTGTTGTGTTTCTGATACGTAATGACTGTTTTGTCTTTTTATGTTTTTATTTGATTCAGTTTTGAAAATACAAAATTAATAAAACGATCAAAATGTTTCTTCTATCAGAAAAATGTATTCAATATTTTTGGAACAATGTTTTTTTGTAGCATTTATTATACGCCAGTGCATTTTGATTGAAGGATTAGACGATTGGAAATTAAAGCATAACTTTATAGAGAAAAATGACAACGCTCAACACACAAATTATTTACATCCCGAGTTTTTCGGTATATTGCATAGATTTGAAGACTACTCTACTTGGGCACGAAAAGAGGAGTTATTTGTGAAAGTTGCTAGAAATAGATTACTTCTGGTACAGGAAGAAATAAAACTGATGGAAAAATATCAACAGGATTTTGAAGAAACTTCTGGTAAAGCCATGCGGAATTTCAAAAATGAAATATCAAGTATTACTTTGGAGGAACGAAGTACGATCATTGCTTCTAGTAGTGTTTTGTCTCACAGAATGGTGCACAGATTTACTTCCATTGGAACACAACTCAGAAATATGATTGAATCTCAATACTATAAAGATTCTGATGGTATGGTTGTTAAGCTTACTTAAATTAAGCTTTGTTTACCGGTTTCATTTATAGTATTTTCTCCAAATCAGAGTTACTCAGGATGGCGCTTGAATTACCACAAAGCAACGGAAACACGTTTACAACTATTTTTGAAAATGATTTGTGGATTGGATATGATGACTTGTTCATGTCTACATCTGCATTGTTAAAAAACCAAGAAATATACGGACTACAGCCAAATGATTTCATGTACGACGCTGGTTCCACGCTTTTGTTTAAATCTAAGCCATCAGTCGGATTATCATTGAAAGAGTACACGGAAATAGGAATGTTTGCACTTTACCGACAAAAATATTATTTGGCGGTGGATTGGCTTGACATGGCGAAAAGTCGAGTAACAGAGAGTAATAACGACCATGAAAATGTTCATGAGCTAACTTGGCTGAAATATAAAGATTTTATTGAGCTGCTGCTATTTATTGGAGTTCAAGAGGTATTGCCATAGTAGATTTATTTATTATTATGTAAACCGCACAAGTATTTCTTGTATACAAAAGATTATAATTATTTTTTCATTAGCACAACAGACAAAAATCGAATATAGTCCATAGTGGAAATGCAAATGACGATGATGACTTACTTCTAAATTTCTATGTAAAACCCATTTCAAAATATCAATCGCAAGATGATCGCATGTCCTTTCGAAAATACTTGCAAAATCGCAAAGAAGATTTGCATACCAAATTAAATAACCTGGAACCTCAAATACAGTCTATGAAGTTGTGTCAAGGAAAATTTTATCAAGCACTAGAACACACTGCGAAGCTGAAATGCTTTTACGAAACGAAACTTCACCCTTATCTATTCATATGCCCAGTCAAAGTTGAACAGCTTTCGGAAACACCACCAATAACGCAATACTACGACGTCATTGGAGCAGTCACAATTGAAGAAATATTAACTAATAATCTTGGGTATATGGCGTTGATGCCACCCGACCTTGAAAAACTAAAACCCGGGGTAAATGCAATTGAAGTAGATGACCGTGACAGAACTTCTTCCGGAATTGGTTTAAAGTTTCAAAATCTTCCCAAGAAATTATTCACTAGTGCCGAAATTATTACCGGCTTTAACATTTGGAATGAATCGGATATTGCTACTTTTGCGGAATATACATATGGCAGATTTTACACTTATCATGGTGATGTACATGCAAAGGATGATAAGAACCGTGAGAAAACGGATGTACCAAAATTGAAGAATAATGTGGGAGATGATATGGATAGGATGGGAACTATGCTATATTACGTAATAAATTTATGCAAGACATTTGTTTAGTTATTTCTAAGAAAAATGTTTATTAGTTTTTCTCATATCGTTTGTAAAGCTAGAGGAACCAGAATTTGGTGGCTTCACACCTTTTTTCCAAGCTGGAGTTTCTGCCCGGCCAGTAAAAGGGTCGGTCGTTGTATGGTTCAATTTCTATAGGAATGGAACGATAAGAAAAGACGTGTATCATGGTGCTTGTCCCGTAATACATGGTAGCAAAATAAGTACGTTCCTATTATTTCATTACAAAAATAGAGATCGGTTGAAAAGTTGACAAGTTTTCTGTACTTTAGTGATGCACCACTGGATACGGCATATAAGCAACTGGAATCAACGGAAGTGCACTTTAAATCGAAACGATTAGCTAAGGATTGCTTAGGTTCAGTGGAGGATCAGTAGCTGAATTCCGCCGCATAATAAATTATTATTTTTTCAAAGATTAATTTAGCCTTAAATTAACACTAACAAAAATTAACAAAAACTGAAAATGTTAAAAATTACATAGTAAATTTAGCCCACGGTGGATTTTTTGCTTGTTTCCCTATAAATTGCAGAAAAGTTTGGACTTTCGGAATATGAGAGCAAAATGAGAATATGACTTATTTTTTATATTTAAAAAAATGCATGAAAAAGTCCAAAAACCTCAAACTTTAAGGCACAAAAGACAACACAGTCGTGAGTAAAACTTCGAATCTTTTTTCGTATAATTTAATGCAATTAAAAATAGTTTCCGGAAACATTTTTTTAAATAACAAACATGTTATGGTTATTGTGCTTCAGTTGAAATATTGAAAATGAAACAAAATACATAACCAAAAATTTATTAGTACGTTCGTTATATCGAAATTTATCTAAAATACCGAATAAATACGTTCTTATAACACTATCCGTATAACAGCTAAATTAGACTGAAGTAGGAATAATTGAATCTCTGCACATGTTTCCACATCCCGGTTGTGGGCAGCATTTTTCTTTGCCTGAACACTCGCAATCCGATTTACACTGGTCGTTACATCGTTTACAGTCTAAGGTATCAAGTGGCTTTGGGCATATTCCTGGTTTGGTAGCAGCAATTGCTGTATTACATGTACCAATGTCGTCGATGATAATAGTTGGCTCAGAACAAGAATATCCACAGTCCTCTTGAAAACAGCACTTTTGCTTTCGAGGACATTCACAATCCGAATTGCACAGATTCTTCTGCTCAAAGCAATGCATTTGGGGGTCTGATGGCGGGCATTCACCGGGCTTGGGAGAAGGTACTATAAAATTTTCAAATAAATACCCTAGTTATTTCCTGTAATTCTAAAACATAGCATGCGTATATGTTGCAATATGAGTATATAAGGGAATAACACAAAAAACTTACCGGAACCACCACTCCATCCAGATTTATGGCCTTCAAGACTCGATGATGTACGTCCACTTCCAATGTTCCCAACAACCACAAACATTACCAAGCTAAGACTTGTAACAATTTTAGAGGTATTTGAAACTAGCTTCATTTTGATTTTGTTGAAATTTTTGTCAGAATTTAAAATCACAATAAATACGTTCTAAGAATTAGGCTACTGGATATTTATCAGCTAGGAGATCAAAGTGAGAATAAAATAAAACTTCATACTCTCGTTTCGCTTTTATACTGCTATTTAGAATATCGAATGCATGTGTACGTGTACAGGAAAAGATTTAAACTTACATGTTATAAAACTAGAATAAGTGATATAAAGGAAATGTGATATGCATGCATTTTTCTAATTGGAGTGTCTACACTCAAACAACTGCTTACAACTGCTTTTTTACTTGCTAGATTTTTGATATATTCCAAATACATACGTGCATGCATACAGGAAACAATTACTTGAACGTACATTTTGTTCCTGATGTTTGTGAGATTCGAAAATATACAGACCTTTATTCTTTATCTGATAATTTCCAACGTGGAGACAGTATGCAACTCGTGAAGTGTTCATTGTTTTAAATCGAAGTAAAATTTACGTTTTATCCCCAACTTGTTTCTCAGCATATCTGCATGCATTCACGTGTATAAGCGGTGTATTTAACATGTATATTGTAGACTTAAAGGACATATTTTATTTGTAAGTACATATGAAATATAAGGTACTTACATAAAATAAAATATTTCAGAGCACTTAAAACCTTATGGAAAGTTGAATGATTTAAACGAAAAATACCTGAAATACCTTACTCATTATAGAATGTAATATAATATAGGATACGACAACACTATGTCATATCCCTGTTGCTCTTCCATACATATTACATTTAAGGTATAGTAAATCAGCCCATACAAACATTTTATTGTAAAATACGATAATACATAGTAATTAAATAAATTAAATCTAGTTACCTAAAATTACATCGTAGCTAAACATTAGATATTTTACCTTTTAAACATATAGTATTTACTTGAATGTTTAATCATATTTTGTTTCAAATATATAACTCGGAAACTTACTTAAATTAAGGGTTGATGATAAATGCTAGAAAATAATGATTACATAATCCAACTGATTTGGTCACTAACTAAAATGCTGATATTATCCCCTATTTAAAACACATTTATATTTGTTAAAGTAAAACATGCCAGCCTAACTTTTAAGCTTTTAACTTTACTATGAACTTTCAAGTAGCAATAGATCAGTAATACGGGCAATGCAAAACGATTGAAATACAAAAGGTGTCATTGTGTCAATATAGTTTGAAAACCCAAATCTGATTCTCAATGGCTGAATTGAGTTAATAATTTTGCCAAATTTCCTCCTATCACTAATTACTTTCTCTCTGTATCTCTTTAGAACTCTCTCAAAACTTTGTGAATTTTTGGACACATTTCCCATGAAGCTGTAAACAAACAAAATGATGAAAACCATTTCAGCTGAAATGACTGCAAAGAAAATTTGCAATGCAAATGGAATGGAGTATGATGTTGAAATGGAATCCAGTAAAATGAATGTGGTTGTAATTTCTACCATTCCAGATGATATTAATGTTTGAACCAATACACTTGTCATGCAGATGTTAAAACGTTCATTTAGTATTTGTAGGCTACGAATTCCAACAATGCTGGTCTCCATATTAGGAAGCTGATTATTTAAACCGTTTTCTCTGAAAGTTCTAAGAAGCATAATATTTACATCACAAATGCACAACACGGGACATCAAAATTTGACTTCAAAAATATATTTCAAACATACCTGATCTGTAACTGTTGGAAGTTGGATAGTGTGATGGATCCTAGCAGCAGGTCTGACACAATTCGGTGCCCTGATAAGCAAATCATTGTCCAATAAACGTAATTGACGAAAAATATCCGCATTGCTTGAAGGATTTTAAAGTAATTTGGAAATTTTCCTGGCAAAGTGAATGTTTCAAATATTTTGTTTGTCCATCCAAACGCCATATGCTCGACATTTATTGCTACATCCTGAAATACCACACTGAATAAGGCAGCACAGAAAACCAGAAAAGGTATTATGACATTTACGTTTAATTTAAGGCATAACGTTGCCAAATGAGCCCCTAGAGTACACGGATACATTGCAGTTGAACCTGTAAACGATTTGTATAATATATTTGACTTTTTGAAGTATCAATAAAAGTGAAGGATAAATTGGTTGTCATGTTTTACCTTTAGAAAATCTGGAATTCATCTGGAGTACACCATTTAAAAACTCCAGGTATTCATTTGGATACCGCCATCGTACGAAGTAGTAAACAGCAACCACTGAATTTATTCCGAGCAGTAGAATATTTACAGATATTTGGATTATATCAGTTTGCTTGTCATATATTTCATTGCTATTGTTATTGTAAGAAAAGTATGATGACAGGATCTGGAAAGATATTAGGAGAGATAAATTAACTAATATCAGAAAACGTATGAAATAACTATACCAGTAGCTTTTATTTTCTGAGCTTTTATAAATTTCAAACTCATTTGAATTCGAGTTGAAAATGAAAAGACATCCTGTTGTTTTAGTGTGAGATTTATTTGCATGCAGAATTATTGAAACAAAGTCTCTGTTCACAACCATTTTAAAGCAATTACTTTGGTATTACTACAATTTGAGATTCTGGCTTGATCAACTGTTTATTATTATAATGTTAAAACAGTAATGACTGAAAACTATTCTGGTAATTCATCAGTTTCCACTTAATGTTTAAGTGATAGAGACTTAGGTTAAAATCCTGGGTATAATAACTTAATTTCCGCATGAAGATTCAACACGCTAAAAATTAACTCCGTTTTAATGTGTATGCTTTATAAAATTGCTGACGCAAAAGTCATGTCTTGTACGTAATCTTATACTGCGTAAATAACATGTTATTTATTATTACTATCTTATCCTTTCTGAACTACCTTTTACTTAGTTAGTTAGTTAGTTAGTTAGTTCCCTCAAAGGGGATTTTATTTGACGGATTTAGAGAGCAATGCTCGCCCGCCACAAATTCAATGTTTATATTCCATATGTTCAGTTAGAGGTTTATAAATATGTATGACATTCTTGGGGTTTAGATATATATATATATTTAGTAAAATATTGAAATAAGGATTAAGTAGTTAAGAGAAATAACATACTATAAATTAGAGACATATTCGGATGATCTATCAGTAAAAGTGAGTTCAATGAGTATATTCACGTTTACTGAAATATCATCAGCATCTATATATACAAATGAATACAAGGCCAAGGCTCAAGACACACATCAAGGCAAAAAATAAGAAGAAAATTAAGAAATTATTTTTGAATTTGATCACAAATCTCATTGACGACAGGTTTTATGACTTAGTCTCCGAGTAAGAATTGTCTACGTTTCAGTAGCGTATGTACATAGTTGCACACTGTTTTGATTGAGTCCAGATCATAAGATCGAAATAGTTTATGTGTATGTAGGCTGGTACGTATGCCGCAGTAAGTCTCAGGTCTGATACATTGGTAGTGTATACAACTTGTTAGTGCGTGGAACAAGTCATCGTTTTCCT
>JAQFZG010000192.1:0-43385 GCA_034695465.1 Entomobrya nicoleti | reverse complement strand
TGTACATAAACGAGATACTTGGTCCTTGGGAGGTTCCCCATCCTCTCTATCTCTCCAATCTGGCAGGGGCCTTGTGGCTTTAGAAGTATAAACTCTCCAATTGATAAGTTTGACGTCGTATGTTTTTTGGGAATTCGATTTTTGCTGTCGAGTAAGCCATCGCCATGATGTATTCCAGGTGGGTTTTAATTTCTTCATTTTTATCGAGAAGAAGGGTCCTCTTAATGAACATCATCGTCATGTCAATGTTCCTGAGTATAAAATTTTGAAGTACAAAATTTGTTCCCTGAACTGTTTTCTCTTGTACTTGCTTCACATATTCTAGTTTCTTCTTGTAAAGTGCGTTATGAACATCTAATGGAAGTTCATTGAACCCCGGTATCCAGAAATGTTTGGTTGGGTTGAAAAGCGCCTTGTCTTCTTTCAGTGCATTTGAAACGTTATTGTTGAAATACTTCACTTGAAAATATTTCATAAAATTATTTATGAGCATTTTCATCAAGTCGTTGGACACATTCACTGTAATGTCATGCTTTAACCACTCTTTCAGTACCTCTTGTGATGGTAGTATCGGAATCACTTTGTGTTCCAAGAACATGTCAACAAAACATTTCACAATCACATCTTTATGGTAACTATTTAAAAACGGATAGACGGCCAAAGATTCATCAGGATCCAAAAGTGAGATGTGTTCCTTTTTGTCGTCTAGTGTCATGGTTATATCCTGTGATACTTTTGATTTTTCCTTTCGCTTCCGTTTTTTCTTGGGTTGGACTACTTCTTGAATGAAGTAGTCCAACGTAGTGATGTTACGTTGTCATGCTTAGGCTCTAACGTAATTTTTTCTTCAGCTTTGTAAAATATACAAAACTTGTATTATCTGTGTTTCTCAAGTATTATCATCCTCATTATTTAAACTAGACTGCAAAAGTTGAATTGGGACATGTATTGACAAATACGCGCTGATAAAAATATTCACAACATTGTGGAGGACACTTTTAACGTAGAATTTTTCCACTATTTTAAATGACCCAATTGTTAGACATTCTAACTTGCTAAAGATTCATTGTCCAGTTTCATTGTTTACAATTGTTGATATATATATATATACATTTGTTCCTCAGTTAAGTAGCATTATTTTGACCAAGCTTGAAGTTTTTCTGTCAAGTAGTTTAAAAATTATTAAGTTTCAACTATCAAATTATGGTGTCACTTTGTTTTACATGCTTTGTAAAGCGGTAAAAATCTGGGCTTTCTGTGTGTTGAATCTGTATCCTTTTTCAATGTGGTGGCTTATACAAAAGCAGAAAACTTTTTACCCATTTACAAAGCATGTAGGTTGTAAAATGCTTCGTAGAATACTCCTGAGAACACTGGTTGCGGAAGGTCTTTCGCGTTCACTATGTATGCATACCAACAAGTATCAGTAGCGAAGCGAAAGAGTATACTCTTTTCCAAGCAGTGGCGTATACGCATGTGTACAAGCAGTGGCGTGCTTGTATATGAATAGTAGCGTACGTGTATGTACAAGAAAATTAGCGTGTGTAGTATACCTTGTGGTATTGATGTTTTATGTGGTATATTTTTGTGTGATGCTTTTTATGACGATTGTCATCGTCTCAGGGTTCAGGTACTTCTAAGTGTAGCTCTAAGCGTACGTATTTCTAATTGTAAGCATGACCTAAAACCAATGTAAACTCCACGTGTGCATTGTTCTAAATTCTCGTAAGATATTTTAAGATGTAACTATTTATTTCATGCATTTTTCAAGAACTCAAAAGGTATAAATAATCTCGATGTTTTAACCATTTTATCGCTCAATCGTTGTCAGGCAGTTATGCTGTCTGTTATGCATTCTGTTATTCACTCTTGGTCAGACTGTTAAGCTGTCCATTTTTCTGTTATTTTTCTTACCCAAGTTGACAGATGTACAAAGCTGTTCAACATACTTGTAATTCATTCTCTTGCCAATTATCCAATAATATTTGACACTAACGTTTTTTACTATATTTTAAAACATTAACAATTGATCTTGCTCTCAGTATTTTATTTCATTCAAGTAGAAAAGAATTCACGTATCATTTTCCATTCAATCAAGTCGCAAATTTCATTGAGCCAATTTCATTCTCTTAAACGCAACTTCACACAAATCTCAAGTTAACCCACCATCAACTATTCCATCAAACCCTTACACAACGAACACTCATCTCATTAGCATTAATAGTCTGTAGAAGCTCGTCCCTTCAGGTGGTTATTTACTTCGAATTAAACTGATTGAAAACTCGAATAGGACAATGAAGTTTTTTTGTTGAAAACATAAAAAGGCTATAATTACATCAAAATATTGTCTGATTACTATGTACGAAACAAATATTGTTATGGTGTTTACTTATAGCTTTTATGAGTTTTAACAAAAATCAACACTTAAATCTTGCAATTTTATTTAACGTATAACAAGCAAGCTTAAGTAGATCAATAAAATCCTATTTCTCATTCCAGCAAACTTACTATTTTCTATTTGTCATCGTAAATACAGAGCTAAAATAGATCAAAGCAGGAGCAGGGCTTATGCATATATCCACCAGATGTTTGTTTTATTTGTTTTTGATATTCTTTTGAAAGGATAGTCTTGTGATGCTAAGTTAACTTTCACTTGTAAATAAGCGATTAGATAAAACAGCAAGCTTTCATTTTCCCTTTGAGTTTCACTATTTATCATAATTAGGCCACAAAAATACCTAATTGTAAGCTAATTTCAAACAGAATACCTGGAAAACTCACTAACGGAGTTAGGGCTTTTTTAGAAATTGTTTGTGACAAAGAGACAGACATTTACGATTTTACTGTATAATTTTTTGATGCGTCAGCATCAGTAGTGTTCATTGGACTGTGTAATTAGATAAAATGATGAAAGAAGCAAAAGCGATTAGTCATATTTGCACAAACATCTGAAAATTGGGCTAAGACTCTTCACTTATCTTCAGATTCGAGTGACATGATGTATGAGCAAAAATCGGTTTAACCTTTTGTGATTGCTGTACAGGAAACCTTTATGATACGGCAGCAGCTGCTGTGATAATCTTATTAATTATTAGTTCTAGCTCCAGTATTGAATATAATGAAGAAATGGAAATATCTTCTAACCTTGTTTTCTTAAGGAAGTATAAAATTTATTTTATTCGCATCATGACAGTGTCATATTTAAAAACAAAAGACACGACACAGACTCTGAATTAACCCACATTTATGCTAAACGAAACTTTTAAAAGCATCCAATGCTCATCCAGGCCAGTTCGTTTTGTATCCTCTTTATTCAATACAAAAGAAAGTATGCAATAAATTAATTATAATTAAATTATATAAACAGAACAACATGGGTTGTCAAAAATATATATAAAATATTTATCCGCCTCATTATGAATATTTTTACTGTAAATATTTAGTCAGGAATATTAAAAATTTGTTGTGTTAACCAAATTTGTAAATTTCCTTATATTACGTACACATACTTCCTGTGTATACAGTCGCAGTACTGGTTGAAGTAAACAAAGCAGTGTAATATTATGATAGTTGGTAGGTATAATTCCTAGTCTTTTTGCAAGTCTTTTGATCGCTATTCAGATTCCAAAGCACGCAGAATTTCCAAGACTAAGATTTCTCTAAGTCTAACAGGGTTAAAATAATTTACAATTTTGTTATTAAAAACTTCCATCTCGAAATTTTCAAAGAAGACGTGTCTGGCGTTATAAGCTCCTAAAAACCAAATACCTAAATTATACATAATTTAACTCCATCCTAGAAATAATAAATTTTAGCTTTCACCTCTAAACATGTAGACGACATTAACAGAACAATAACTTTTGAACCGAGTGCTACACTTTTTTCCAAGGACAAGCACATCAGAAGAAAAACAAAGTGTCAAATTTCCTTTTGCTCTGCGACAGGAAAGGACAACAAAATTTGTAGTGGCGTACAAATAATATCCACATTTGTTACAAGAGTCTAATGTCAAGCCCAGTCAACCCTACCACTCTACACATATACAACAGAGAGAAAGTGAAAGTAAAGTAATGTCAGTGAAATCTGGTGTTTTCTTTTGCATCCTTACAAAATTCTCAAGAAAAAAGCCAGCCTCTACTCTACTACCATTTCAGATCGTTTGTCTTTCTTGTAATAAAGATAAACAAGAAGTAGAGAGAACTGGAAAGAAAATAAAACGTGATAATTTTTTTATGGGCGCTGTTCTTTCTCCGCAGTATACATGTCGTCTTCACTCGTTCACGTTCCGTCCGACAAAAAATAAAAAAGAATGATATGAGACCTTCGAGAATAATGCATACTTCAAGAAAAACACAAACAATAGTCTCTTGTAAGGTACAGTGTGCTCTCTTCCCACACATGCGAGAAAAAACAATACAACATTGCGAGTGGGAAGAGACTAGTTACTTTAGTGCATCTCAGAGAGAGATATGGTTAGCCTTGAGCCCAACTATATATTTTGCTTTTCTCTAGAAGATGCAGTGGTATTTGTAGCTGTGCAGTTGAATCATCGCTTTTAAATTAAGTGCTTTTAGGCGCAAAGAAGCTGTAAAGAGGAGGGAAATAAAAGAAGAGTTATTATTCTTTACGTTAATATTTAGCAATTATTACAGGAAAATCTCGAGTAGCGGGAATAGTAGAACTATATTTTAGATTGTATCGTTATGACTGTATTCGCAATATTAACATTTTTATTGAAAAATTTGACTTACCTTAAATTCTAAAAGTTATACAAATATTTTGCCATGAAAATTAAGCAAATCTGTTTGATGATATATTTTAATGATAAAACAGTCGTTGAAAAGTTCCAAGTAAAAAAATTACATAAACATCAGAAACTTGTTTTGTTCCATTTTTTGTAATTTTATAGTCCGTGTTTTATTTTAAAATAACTGACTTGTTGTAAAACTTCTCGTTATACTTTCATCTACAATAAAAATGAAGACCCACTAAACAAACAAATTTAACCGATAGATAAAAAAAAGTCGTGTTGCTTTAGTGCAAACAAAATAAAGAGGTTTATCTTGAGGCCAAAAATATTTTGCCAATTTTGTGTTTATATTTTTATGTGAAATACCTCAATCATTTCATTTTCATAAATTGTTACTGCTATTATTATTACTTTACCATTCTCAAAATATCTAGCTTACGACACCACCCATGCAATAAACTTTGCTCGTAGGAGAGATACGAAATTGGTTGTAAAATACAAGCCCATGTGATATTACATTCATCGCTGCACTTTTGTCAGTTGAGAGAATTCGTATAAAAATATTTATAAATGGTTTGTTTTTTTACTACGGAAGAGAAATATATTTCAAGCAAAAAATCACAAGTAAAATTCCGTAGATAAATGGGTATACTCACATTCTTGTTATAACCTGACTTATTCATTTTTTGGCTAGGCTTTTGACTGTTTTGCTTGAGTGAATGTCTGAGAATGAGTTTTATTCAGTCGACGAGTGCAAAATAAATGATCGTTTTTATGGTTGTTATGCACGCATATTTAGTTTTACAACTGCAATAACGACTATACTTTATTTATGAATTCTTGCTTTGCTTTCTTTGTACACGTTTGTTTGTATGTGACGTTTAAATCATGACAACATGGTGCCAACTTAGTTTCTTCAGTACAAAGGTAATTTTCTTCGTAATTTTTGAACTATGAATGTGTGAAATGTGAATGAAATGTCAGAATATTTTTACGATAAGGTATGGAAGAGCGAAAATTTGTTTTGTTGCTAATTTTAAAATTATAAATAAAATTTTTGACAACCAACTGAGCTATTGTTGTGGCACTTGCTCGTTATAGTAATTGACACGATGATTATAAAAGTAGCACGCTATTTTTTTATACAATGTGTTTTATCGAAAATATACACTCAAAATGTAAACGAGCTCATCTAGAATTTGTTTACCAAACCTTTGTCTCCGGCGTTCAAGGTTATTTATCGACAGTTCAAGGAAGATTTCATTTGAGGTTTCAAGTATGCATTTAGAACATGCAGAGCTGTGTAACATTTTGGAGGTTACATATCCAAATCACTAATCACTCGAAAAACATCATTGAACATGTTACTATTATATGCTGGTATTTAATGAGATTTTGGTCTACTTTTAGAACTTGATTTACAGAGTCCCAAATGACAGGTGGTTTGTGGTCCAGACTTGTTTATTGATCATGGCACCACGATCAATTATTTTGCACAACAAAAATGTAAGGATATATCAAATAAATTATTTTCTTTTCGCCACTTCGTCATTTGACGTAATACATTTCATGCTTTGAAGTCCAAATTTTTTAGCTGTTTACCTCCTTCAATTAAAATTTAGTGTCCATTACACAAACTGAAGGATATCATCTATCAGATGAAATCACTACGTAATCTTATCAAGTATAAATAAGCTATGTATAAAACAATCTGACACTGATGAAATGACTCAAACAGAAACTTAACAATATTTTAAAATTTTGATGCTGTAATGTAATTATCTATGTATATAATGCGGAACCTCTACAGGGTTCCACAGTCTAAAATTTAACACTCTAGATTCGAACTTAAGTCCTCAAAGTCAAATCTAGAGCGACTGAGCTGTAATTTGACCTTGTTTAAATATTTAATTCATGTTATGTTAATACCCATTCCCCCATGATACCTTGTAGCATTGCAGTATTTTCACTCTCTCTATCTTTTTCTCTTCGTAAGCAAGTCTGACTAGTTTGTCGACCTAAATCACAAAAGTTTCTCCTCTTCATTTACTTTCCATATGAATTATTCAAAATCTCTAGTCGATTAAACCCATTCACTTGTTCAAACACTAGCCTAGTTTGCAGAAATGTGCCTAGTGCCTGCTAAAAATTGCATGTTAAATATATGTGCGTAATTTGGGTGTTGAATGAAATTACAAATTATTTAAGATAGAAGGATAGACTGTCATCATCGGATCGTCGTCGTCTTACAAAAAAATCGTGAACTAGATAAAGTGTTAGGTACATCAGCATCAGCAACAAGCATTTCTACAAAACATAAAAACATATATTCATACGGAAAAGCAAGTGGCAAAGATTTCATTATAACCAACGAAAAACTGAGAAGAAACTAAAAAAGTCACGTTTTTGGTGGAAGCGATGAAACAGGGAAAAGTCACTCATTCCATAAATCGTGCGTGTGTATCTTTTGCGTTCTAATTTTCACACGCATTAGAGCAGCTGAGCTTTGTGGTTTTCTTTGGCTTGTTGGTTCAGTCCAACCATACTGCTCTACTTTGGTTTACTTTTATATATTTAATATAAATTTTACAAGAAGACTCCAACGCATGAATAGTTCAGCTTAAAACGTTCTTAAATTCGACTTTAAAAACTGTAACTATATTTGTTTTTTTCGGCAACAAGAATAATTTTAACTTTTTGAATCTTAGTTTCCATGTATTTATCTCGACAAATTATCCAATTCTTAGTCTACGTGATTCAAAATACCCCAATATTTCGTGATCGTGCTCTTTCGGGTAGAGTATGTTTTATTTCTACCACAAAACACAAATTTCGTACATACGATTGTTATTTAATATGCAAAAGGAATTACTACTATGGTGATAGCAAGGCAGGGAAAGTAGAGGAATTTTGTAGAATTTTTCAAGTGCTTACACTATTTTCTCTAGTGCCTCATATTACATTAAATGAATGGGAAATTTCTACTTGAATGGAAACCACACATACGCTGTATTGTGTTGTGTTGACTAATGCGACACTAAAAATTGCTAGAAATTCGTACTCTAAAGTGACCAGACTTCAGCATAAATTTCCCCAACAAAGCGTTCTAAAAATAAAATGTGCGTACTCAAATAACATGACTACTAGATAGCAAACTTGACCACAAACATGTACAACCTTTTGTTATGATGCGTACAACAACTACAACTAACCGAATGTAAAAAATATATATACGTACCAAGTGGAATCCATTCATGTATTCTATATCTCGTTTTTTATTTTGTTGATACGATGCCACAAGTATGCGTGATGTAAAAGAGGATGTATATCGTTTTGTTGAAAACCGCTAAAGTCTCAAGAGGACTTCAGAACAAATAAATGAACAAACTGTACAACTATATATTTCCGTGGATTGGTTTTCCTCCAAAAAATTTTTTTGTTCGTTTCAAGTCTCAAAAAACTGGCTCTCTAGAGAGTCAAATTCATCAGCAGATAAAACAAAAAATTGCCGTACAAAAAATACGTGCGTAAAACTTGATGTGCGTAAGCTTAGGATTAAAAGTCTCAAATATTTTGTTTAATTCTGAAAAGCTGGTCTCTAACTTTTTGTTTTGTTTAAATGTAAGCGAAAGTGAAAGTTGAGTGAACTCAAACAAATGCGTTATAAAAAATAAAAAACGGAGAATATTCCAACAACAAAATCACCGACAGCTTTTGTAAGTGAACTTTTGTTCGTCTTTGAAAATAGGGCTAAACATTGGACTGGTGAAAGTGACACCAAAATAATTCCACTTCAAACGATAATCGTGTTGTGTTTATAATTATGTTTTGTAATCTGATTTTAGTTTTAAAATTAGGTTTTATTTGACTTCCTAGAAAATTGCTAAAAGCGGGTTGTCTAAATCGTTTTTCTGTTTCATATGTTTGTCTTTAGTAGATCATGTATGCCATTACCTACCTTACAAATTTTTGTTTGGTGTTTAAATCTTGTATATTGCTTGTTGTATATTGGCTTTGGTTTATTCTCGTTATTCGTATATCATTCAGAATACTATAGAAATGTTGTGAGCATACGTAGTTATTTGGTTTATATATCACTGCATTCCAAACCACTGAAAAGTGTTGAACAAAAAGGATGATAGGGAAACCAAGAACTGGAACGAATTCTCAGCATGCCCCAATTTGACACACCGATCTTAGGTGTGTTTTTTTGTGAATGAATACCTACTTGAAATATTTGGACGTGTATCATAGGTTAGATTGGTCTGGGCAACAGGCAATTCTAATTATACGACTGGAATGTAGCTTCAATATGCCCATTGTACACGAAACTTATTGACTATCAAAGTTTTTTGTTCTCATCGGCACTAAATCTTGGTCGGCCGTCACCAAGTGAAAAGATGAATTGGTCTGGAGGGGACTGTGAAGGCGAAACACGCATGGAAATTTCGGTATCTTAAACAATGTTACTTTTTAGCTGGAATGTTATACAAAATGCTTGGCATTCAGATTTCACAACATGTAGGCATTTTGTTGTTCGTGTGAGCTGGTTAGCTATTTTGTTGGAATTGTTGGTAGACCAAAGTAACATTTTGTTTCTAGTATGGACGGACTTTATTTATTACTTGTACGATTTTTACTTTTTACCAAATTTTAGATGCTTTTACTATAACAAAAAGTCATTCATCAAGTGTCCGGTAAAAAAATGTATTCCTAAAAGTTTCTAGACACAAAACTGAAAAACTTTTGAAATCAATTTAAAAAAAAGTAAATTTCTAAATATTTGTTTGTTTTTGCAAATTTTTAGAAATAATCCATGGTTCCAGGCACGATCAAAATTTTCGTTCAAATGATATTCTGTTTTGCTACAGTAAAAATCGTAAATGAATCCTGTTGACGTATATATCACCAAACGTAATAAAATTAAAGCAGATGAGCTGTCCACCTTCATCGGATTTAAATGACAGGTGAATACAAATTTCGCATTAT
Organism: Entomobrya nicoleti; assembly: GCA_034695465.1. Taxonomy (NCBI): domain Eukaryota; kingdom Metazoa; phylum Arthropoda; class Collembola; order Entomobryomorpha; family Entomobryidae; genus Entomobrya; species Entomobrya nicoleti. Next base: position 33,646 of record JAQFZG010000192.1, on the reverse strand, counting down.
CCTTTTATCAATTGCCATCAATGTCATAATGACATTATCACTTTTGTAAAGTGCACTAATATCGATAACCCTTTATCCTATAACACTTGAAAGTTTGTTTGAGTGGAAAGGGGAAATGACAAGCTTTATTGTTGCCAGTCAGCTACTTGTATTATTACTGTTAACGTTATTGCTGGTCAGGTTGTAGGGACAAAGGACAATTATTGACTAAGCCTCCATTTACCAACAAGCCATCATCATCTAATGTGAATCTCCAATATTCTATTAAAAAGCACAATTTGCGTTATGTAACTATGCATGTTCAACAAAAACTAAGGTATATATTATGCATCAGGCTGTTTGATTTTATTCGTATCGAATATCTTTAACGAATACCACTCCACGTTAAAATATTGTACCAAAGTAGTAATAGAGCCGAGCCGAGACAACTAATGTTCAGTGTCAAAAATAGACCAAAATTATTCATAGGCATACGAACAAAAATATGACCACATAAATGTTTCGCATGACCAATTGGGGCATTCAAATACATTATAAGTGCCTGTGTATTAGGTACATTTTCTTGCCCCTTTGGTAGTAAATACCATTTACTCCCGTTTTTTTTGGCCGGCTAAACGTCACTCCTTTATTTATGCTATGTCAAATGGGAGTACCCGGTTTATCCGTTGCTCTTGAGATTTAGTGGGATCACATCTCTTATATTTCTTTGAAGTAAGGAATAAAGGATGGTTAGATTGTAGAGGGAGTCAAGATGCAGTAACTTTAAGGTACAAGTTCAATATGACCGAAGCAAAACCAAATATAATTCATTCTGGTCAGGCTTTTGCTGGGTAAGTATTAAAAATAAAGTGAAAAGGAATACGCTCTATAGTTCAAGATTGGGTCCTATCCACACACCAAAAGAAAAACATCATATCACTTATCAAATGTTAAAATTCGACGTCGATAAAAGTAAATACAATTTTCAAACTGCCACTTGTCTGTAATTCCGTTTTGCAGGAAGATTCCAGTATTACTTTCACTTTACAAGTTCGACTGATACAGAAAAAAAAATTGGTGTCCCTATTATTTGCAGAAAACAGCATGTATTGGCAGCAGCTGGTAATGGCGATTTCATTCATATTAGCTAGTATTGGATTTTTGTGAGCTTTAATGAACACGGTTAGGTAATTAAGCAATTTTAAGGTCACTCTGTGGGTAGATATAAACAAACTTAGTTTAAAGATGTGTTTAAAATTTAATAAATTACGTAAGCCCACTTAATTTTAAGAATTTGATAATATTCAACGCCGTTTAAAATAAATATGCTTGCTAGACTAACACAAGTGGTCAAATTTGAAATCCAACACTTTTACATAATGTTTGTAATAACCATTAGGTTTTTTCTTCGCTAGTAAACATAATGCGTTATATAGCTAAAATTGAGTTATCTAAACTAGCTGTTAGTTCAAGGAACCTCCTGCTCCCTTGGTTTGGTTCCTACAGCTGTGCAGCTTCTAAGCATTGGTATTTACTGAATAATGCATGAATTACCTCACAAAAACTGAAACGATGACAAGAATGAAAATAAACACAGAAGATATTTGCGAAAATAAAAAGTCAAGAAACAAAATTGAGAGACGCTAAAACTTCGCAAAAAGCGGTTGGTGGGCTCAAAAAATGGCAGGGTTCCATAACAAAAAAAATTGATGTTACGATCAGATCACCGCACCACAACACACAACGTACGATACAAGACTTGGGTAATGATCACGATGGTAATAATGATACCAAATGAAAACGTGGTATAAATATATATGGCAGTTTGATACGATCTTAAAACGTAGAATTGGGAAATATGTATGGACACAAAATGGTTACTTCTTTATTGGACAAGACGCGCCATACTATTTTTTTGCTTTTATAAGCGTTTCTTTTCTAAAAAAAATGAAAGCAAATACTAGTATTTTGGCAATAGCTGCGGCTGTTGTTTGTGGGTTGCTTTCCTTCACACAGAAAGAAAAAATCGTTAACTGTAACGTTTTTTTGGTGTTTCGAGTTACTTGGTTGGCGCCATATAACGAGCAATTTAATGGTAGAGAGGGACAATGGCTATCGAAAGACGTCCGGTGTGCCCACGATTTTGTGTCAGCGTCTGACTTGATGGCTTGTGGACATAACATGTGGTTTTCTTATGTGTAATCAATACAAAGAGAAAATTGCATGTGGTTTGGTTATCTGAGACGCTGAAACTTTTTAGTGGATGGGATATAAGTATATGTAAGTATACCTACCTAAGCTGCAGGGGATGATGGATAGACAGAGATAACATAACAGGAGCAGCGGGAGGTGTCGAGTGGGACAAAAAGAAGAAGGCGACTTCCGATTGTCCTTGGCCTGTGAAATGAAAAGATTGCATCGGAATATTCGCAATGCAGCGTTTTTCTTAAGTTTAGCAGAAATTTCAGCGTACCGGCCAATTTAAATTGAAGAAGTAGTAAGCCGGCTGCGTAATTAAGTCGTGCATGAGCAACGTGATTATGCTTTTGAAGTGTGTTCTTGAAAAAGTTAAGAGTGAGTTAACGAAAGCTCGAACTTGAAAATAAAGACAACTCTTCACCATTACCATTAAAATGATTGGTAATAGCAAGAAGTTACCACACTCCATCTCTAAATGTATACCAACCCAGCATGCTGGTTAAGGCGTAGCATTCAATTCAGTTGGGTCGCAACATCGTTCATTGCTACGACTTGTCGCTTTTTGGTATCTTGGGTATGCATGCTTCGCATAATACAAAACGCACAACCCAAAGTCCACAACTCTAAACCCACAAAAAAAATCAACAAAATTATAACTATAGCCGTACCGGCTTACTAATAATGAACAGAAATATGAATTCGAATTTGGTACCATAAAAATTATAATAAAATAGTACTAATATTTTCAACATATATGCTACACTATAGATTACTTTACAGCATTGTACATCATATTCGCTATATAATCCAAGCGCCATACACATCATGTACTAGAAGTCTTGAAACCTATTATTTTTTTTGTACAAACACAGCTTCCATCAGCGCACATGTCCACTTCATGTCCACTATACTTCACGGCAGAAAAAAAGAAAACCAAACGAAACCGGTGAACTGTACATCTGTTCTGTTTGTGACACATGTTCACTTCCGTTTCACACACTTCCCTTCTCCAATGTAAAAGTTTTTTTCCTTTATTTTACTCTAAACAAAACAAAGCGTCAAGATAAATAACGGAAATAGCAAATGATGTCTTCGTTTCATCAAAGAGAAAAATAAACAAAAGAAAAGTCCACAAGCAAAAAAAAAGTTCTTTGATAAAAAAATCCTTACCAAAACAATAGATAAAATGGATATTCTCCTATTCTTAAGGCTACCATCCATAAATAAGGCAGATGTTGATTTTCGTCTTACGGCATGTTATTCATACTGGCTATTGTGCTCTGTTGGCACTCACTTTGTGCCTTTGAAGAACAAACTGATGTGCGTCATGCATGACAATTCGGACTATTTTCCCGCCCTTTGAGTAATTTTGCTTTGACCAAAGTATATATTTTCAATCATGAAAGGAAAGTAATTACTGGACTGGTGATGTGATGTGTGAGTGGACAACAGAAAATGAAGTGAGAAGAAGATGAAAAAAGAAGAGTAATGGATGAGGTAAGTACTTTCCCTTGAAAGAATAAATAATTATACTGTCAGTGGAGCAATGAGGCTCAGAACGGAACGCTTCTCTCTGATGATCTATTTTTCTATGGACCCCACTTTTACACAAAAGGCTTTCAATAAGTCATTGATATCAGCTGAAGAGCAGCCAAGCCAACAACTGCCAAAATAAAGTGCGGTCAGTTTGTTCTCCTTTTTTTCTGGTGAAAATGATTTCAATGAACTGGATGTTCACTTTTTTCGAAGCGTTTACTGTGAAAATCATTAGATTGCTCATCAATTGCGGTATACATTTTTCTTTGGTATGGCTTGTAATAGAATATGAAGACTTATGTATTTCTGCTTGAAGGGGTTGAAATTTGAGTAGGTATGTAGGTCGGAACACTAGTTTGGGTTATTGCGAAAAGTACTAGAATTTAGTTGCGGAAACGGAAACGAAGCCAAGTTCGAAAAAAAGAAAAATGATAAAAAAGAGAAAGTTATTTTCCGTCCATTTCTTTTTCGCGCTCTACTTTTTTGTTGGTTTTCTCTGGCGTGTTGGCTGGATTTTGAGTTCATGAACTTTTTTTTTTATCTTATCTGACGATGAGTGTGAGTGACACGTGCGTGGGGAAAGTGATTGGTAAAAGAAAAAAAATTTTGGGTTTTCGGTTGTTGCGAAATGAAATAACTTCATTTGCGATTGTTTGAAACACGTTTTTAAGATTTTTGCAGATATTCATGAGAACGAGCATAGCATGTTGTATAGCATACCCAAAAATCGCATATTTTTTATTGGTAGAGCAAATATCAAAAAAAGAAATATGTAGAGGTTTGCGCTATTTCTTGTAAAAAAAGACGACCACCTTTGACGAAAGAAATTTAAACAGATATTCTTTATGAATTTAAAATTATTGTTATATATATGTAATATATACTGTTAAAGTAATGCTGTATAACTCACAAAAGATTTCATTTAATAAATTTCACAACGGGAATGCGTAATGTTTTAAATTTCATGGAAAACACATTAAAATTTCAAAACGTTCTAACTATTCTTATTACTATTATTTGATAACTATCACACTAAATATTAGAAATAAATAGGCAGGATTTATTTTTACGACTGCGTTTTGATACCTGGTGCGGGTAATGTACTGTGGTAAAATGAGGACCACACAAGTAGCCAAAAATTGTCTTTCGGTTTTTCATCATTTTCCGTGAGAAACGTATCACGTGTTTTAGTACTTTTAGCGGTTGGGGTTTCGGTGAAATATTGCAGTGAGGCATGTTATTTAAGAGGCTCACACCAATTTCTTTAAAAGTTTTCATTACGAAAAACGTGCAAATTTTAGGTAAACCAATTTTCATGCTTACTGTAAATTGTGGTGAAAGTATACATGTGTATAATAGCTTTAGTTGAGAATTGTATATAGACTTTGCCAACCGACAAACGAAAAGATCTACCAAGAAATATTTTAAATCAAATTTTCGTATAATAAAGCCGTTTAAATATGATATTTTTGTAAAAAAAAATAGTGTGAATATTTTAGTTGATTTAGAAATAAATGGAGAAAATATGCTAAACGTTTCTAAAAACAAATGTTTCCGCTTGATGATTCCAATAGAATTCTACTTTTTCAATACATGCTTTACTAATGTTTATTTAAAACTTTGATGATTTACTAAACAAATTGTTAACGTATAATATTTGCTTTATTTACACAACCTCAATTTAGGAAGCGGTAATTATTTTTTGTCTAGCCATGAAATTCGATCGTTTATATCGCAGACCAAAAAGGTAATGTCTGGAAAGTTTGGTATGAAAACAATTCGGGTTTTTAGTATGATATTAAAAACATAAATTCAATTGGGTTTATAGAGGTTTTTGAGATTTTTGGCCTAGTTTCGCACTTTTGTTTGGATACGGATATTAAGAAAACACGAGGGAAAGTTTAGAATTTCCCGGTATTTTCCGCTATTATGTGCATTCATCTGTCAAAGTCAGATGCGTTTTGAAGAAAGGTGGAAAAAAGTCTAAACTTGGTTTAATATCACATGGTTTCCTAGTTTTCACATAAATCAGATTGCATTGTTCCTATAAAATTTATTTTAAAATTTGGCCTTTTTGTAGATGGAAACTCAAACTCAGCTTATTTTAAAGAAAGTAGTAATAGATTTGTCTTGTTTCCAAATACAAATATCTGTAAAAAATTAGGTTTACTTTCATGAAAACTTTTCAATACGGTCCATTAAGCTTTGGTCAGTAGTTTTCTGGGGAAAGGGAATCAAATCAAATAAAGTTGTACAATATTCTGTTGACTGATTTGCATGCAATGTAGCGAGTTTTCCTTGTCATGATTTACTGGTTTGACGATTGGTAAATAGTGCATTTCCAATCATGACCAAATTAAATTGGATAGCCGTCCATCTGAAAAAAACTTTTTAAGAAACAAACCATTTTATTTGTTTAACTAGCCATCAGTCTCGTTGAAATGCTTGAATGAATGGTAAATATTTGGATTTTGTCTCTAGTACTGCTAGTCTGGACTAGATTAAATAAGAAATAAGGTCAATCCGCAAAAACTTTGTGTATTTTTGTTCTCGAGCCAATTTTCACTATTTGCATGATTCTATCAATATTGGTTAATTTTGAGCAAGCTGTGTGCACAAAACTTCTGGATAAATTAGAACAATGTAAATAAATCGTGTGCATAAATTGGCCGGAGTAAAACTTTTACATTGAGTAAAATAAGTAGAACATGGCCGGGTTATGTTTGAGTTGATTTTGTCCGTTTTTCCTCAACAATTTCAGTTCTGGTTGAGTTCCAGATAGTTCAGTGAAGAAATGAGGGAAATTTATCAGCTGACCAAAAAACAAATTATTGAACTGACAATTGTTTCAGCCAAAGAGATGGATTTTCCACAAATCTGTTATTTGAATGCACTTCGTTTACTTGAATCATTGAAAAGTCAGTATAAATCTTGTGCAGTAATGTAAATCATTAAATAAATAGCATTGATGCGGCATTCCATCTCAAAAAAATCGCGCTTTACAAACGCCATTCATTAAAATTCTAATGTGTTTGCATATATTATGCAAAAACCAAGATTCATTCCATTCAGCGAGAATAAAAAATAAACCAAATAGAGAGAGAGAGACGTTTCTAAGGAGAAAGTTTGTTTTTCTTAAGACGGGATAATTACCATGTCTTTGTCTACCTTGATAACTTTTTTTGTGATCATTATCACTTAAGTTTCAAAGCCCTGCAAAATTTGTCCCGTAAAAAAACTCGAATTTCCTTTCCAATCAATTGAAAACGATATTTACATAAACTTCTATTCACAATCAATGAGCTTTTAAGGTAATTTTCACAATTTCAATCCTATTTCGTTTTCTTCTTTAAGACTAACGTTTATATAAGTATTGTATTCATGTCTAATTAGCTCAATTCTATTTAGGCTTATTCAAAGTTTAAACAAATTTTGATACAAATTAGTTTAAAATTAAAACAATTTAAGTGAATTCGCAATTTTCTTAAATACATTTTTGTGCATGCAAAACGCCGCTTATATTTAAAAGCATTATTTTAATAAACGAATTCTCACACATGTTATTTTCTACTACGCCTTTGCATTCATTTCATCTAATTTGTGCTAAAACTAGTATCAAAGCTTAAGGTAAGACGTAGTAGGTAGCATGCCATGTATTTTCCCAAAACTATTTTCCTGATTACTCGATAAAAATTCATACGAGAAAAAAATACCCATAGAATTTTTTTCCGACATGATCTAATAATCACAACCATAGTCCCTAGTCTCTTGTAATAAAAGTTGTCGAAAAGTGGAATAAGTATGCTTGTTGTTTAGAGATTATGATGACGACGACGACGGTGAATAGCGGCGAATGCAGATGCCTTTTTCGTGAACAAGTTATTTTTTAAAAATCATGTTTATCCTCATTAATCCCATTAGTGGATTCCCCGCTTCTCCTCTTTATTCTATACTCCTTTGAGACAAAAAAGGAAGAAGATGCGGATAAACTTTTTTACCTCCTCCATTTAATACACAAAAGCTAACTTTCTTCCTTGGAAAGAATAAGAATTTGGGACTAAAGACGGAGAAAAACTTAACTTTCTCTCCGCTGCTTTCACTTCTTTTCTACTTTGTCTAAGGCCCTCGGTTAAATAATAATAATAAGTGGTGATGCGATGCGATACGCTAAAGTTTGTCAGGGAAAAAAGGTGCCCAAGAGCTCTTTTGTAGTTGAAGCTGTGGTATAAAACGTACCCTAAAGGCTTTTTTCGTAGTGGTCTCTGTTGTCGTGCCTTTTTGAGCGTCTCATTTAGTCTTTGTCCTACCTTTTTTTGCATTTTGCTCTTTTAACTTTTTGAGACTGGCTTTGTCTAAAAAAAGGGATCTGTCCTAAAAAGGCATATATATTTATTAAGAAGGACACAGCAGGACAGAAAATACGCTTATTTCCTAAAGCGTTCTATTCTAGCGGAAAAGAAGAAAATACACGCTTACAAATCAACCATGCAAATTCCTACTTGCATTGAAATAAAAACCGCAAAACTGACTAGAATGAAAAGGAGTGGAATCCAAAGGATTTTTCATGTTTGCTACGTTGAAAACGATGACAGGCAGTCCACTTTGTCTCCATTTTAGTTCGTCGTCTTAAATTAATGTTTTTAGGCTGTGTAGGTACGCTACTCAGGTGAAAGGATTTCCGCTTGTCAACAGGCAGATTATGGGAAATGAAGGACAGTTTACTGATAAATGGCCGAAAAAGCTTACTAAATATCCGGTCGTTTTTTACCATTAAAATTAATTCACTATGAAGCGTTTAAGAGACTGGGTTAAAAAATTATATTGGCAATTATTATAGTATCGAATATTACACTATCTTGATAAATAAGATATATTGAAGTTAGAAAAATTATAGCTGTTAAGTTGAGAAATTTATAAAATTAAATATATGCTTTTTGATCCCATTAAAGGCTCCATACTACTTTGCAGAGTATATTTAATCTATCGAATAAAAATAAGTAAATGACCGTGTAATTTAGCGAGAAATGTAGTAGAATCGAAAGGTGTCAATTTTAATAGCTCCACAAAATCATCCTGCTCTACAATCTAAAATACCAGGTCAAAATAACCCAAACAAATGAGGATGAAGAAATTTATGATCATAGCCATTGTGGTCACCACCATTTTCTATCACAAATGGTCAGGATGACACATAAAACAAGTTGCTGTTCATTAATCAACGTATATCGGCTTTGCTATTTAATGACAAACTCATTAAATTCGTGTGATGCTATTTGATCTATAATAAATTGCAAAAAATAACGATGTGTTTTAACCTCACAGTTAACAAAATATTTATTGTAAAAGGTTATTTGGACCAGAAAATTACAAATATTTTGAGCTTTGTTGAGCATATAGCAAATATATTTACTTTCAGCTACGTTTTTACATAAACGCTTATATAAATAAACATGACATTTTTTCACGTTGAGGAATTACCTTCAAAAAATAAAGCGGCTTAGAATATTTAATTTCAAGGAAAAGTATGTTTTATAACACAGGAATACTCAGGTAGGTGCTTAATTTGGTGTTGTAAACTGAGAACCAGGTGCAATGTTATGTCACCTGTATAGTAAAACTGGTATTGTTAGTTCACCTTCAACAACAAAAAAACGTAATCCTCTTTTCTTTGGCTTATTTTTTTCTTCCAGGATATAATGCATCCATGCACCTTGTCATACTGGCTGTTATCTATTGTTAAGGTTTACATTTAAAAAAGTGGGTCAAAACCGAATTGTCAGGTTTTTTCCTTTAGCGAAAAGGTTTAAAGTTTACTTTGTGTCAAATTAAAACTGTGATGTTAATTTACCATATGGATGTGTTTAAGGTAATGTTTAAAATAAATTTTGTTCAGTATTAAAATCGGTGCAAACTTTGTACTAGAGGGCGCTTACGAATACTCATGCCCCTAGTGCAAGTATGTGTTATGGTCCCAGGGAAAGCGTATTTTTTTTTTCTCCACTCCGGTTTGACTATGTGGAAAGGAAAGCGTATTAACAAGACTTGTAGACTGTGTGTATGTGTTGATTTAGTGCGTCAGTCCATAGTCGTCTATCGATCCTCTATTTTCAGCTTTCTTTTCAACTTGACTGTGTTTTTTTTTGAGCTAGGAAGGAGCACTGCATACTGGAATGGTAGCCAGTTGCTTTCTGGTTATCGTGGTGGAAACATCAGTTTGAAAAGTGCTTGTTGGTGCATATAAAGTTAACTTCTTCTGGACAAAAACCGCATAGCTAACATTGTGTATGTTTGTTTCGTTGTATATATAATATGCATAAAAAGTGAAAAGTGTATTTCTTTTTGTTTTAGATTCGAATTTAGTCAAAATGTGAAAAGAATTTTTGGATAAATTTCTGAAAACTAGATTAAAGACATGAATTAATAATACGACTGTTTGTTTTGAAGTAATTTGTGTATAAAAATAAGGATATTTTTGGAATAATCATAAACTATTGGCTGACCTAAAGGAAAACATTTCTAACAAAGTGAAAATCTAAAATGCTCTTTTCGGTAAAAAAAATATTCTAATTAAATCAGCATTTAATGATTTTCTAAACTTAAAATACAAAGTGAAGTTGCTTGTTTCTAATTTTAGCTAAATTTAGAACAGTTAGTTCGAGTTGATTATTTTTTTAAAGTTTGAGTGGCTTTAAGTTTTTATTAGTGACTTTTAAGCATTTTTTACTAAAAACTCTCAAACTGTGCAATATACAGTGTATCAAAATATTTCAATGTAAAAACCTGTTCAAATAAAGGTTTTATTAAAGGAAATACTTATTACGAATACAATGGCTTCATCAAAACATTCGAAGTTATTCGTTAGGATAAGTGCCACGTTTAAAGTGATGGAGTTTGTCACCCGAATTTTGTTTCTTCTTTTGCTCACGGATAATGGTAAGTTTACATAGCACGTTGGTTTTACCTCTGTATCTTATATGTGCTATTTTATGCTTTATTCATACGATATACTTCAAAATATCTGTATTACCTTAAAATGAATGCTAGGGTAATATGCACGCTTCTTTGTTTCTCGTATTGATTGTTAATGCCATGCCAGAAATTTTCTCTTTTGGCAGCATAATATATTTGTGGGTGGTCTGCCAAAGCAAAACTTCAAGATTCAAAGTAGAGATTTAAGTGCTGGCAAACGTAAAGCATAACACTGGCAGGCATACACACGGAAATATTTTTTTCCAAAGATTACAAATCTGTGGAGGTTTTAATAGCTGCATTTCTAGTTGATAAATGCGTGGGTGGAGGAAAATGCACGCAATGCATTTTCGTTCAAGTAAACACGTGTAAAAATATACCAACCCGCGACCAGTGTTGAAAGGTAATCGATTTAGATAGGCGGGCAGGGAAAGTATACTTCAGGGATTTATTTTCCGTTCTTCCATGCATTTTCTTTTTTTGTCAAAAGAGCCGTCGTTTTTATAGTGCTGACGAAGATGATCTTTCGGATCAACACCATCCAACAATTTTTCTGTAAAAAACACGGTTGAACAGCTTTTGTACTCGTAAAGCTAGAAGAAAAAATCTCGAATCATAAGCTAAAGTTACTCAAGCAAGTTACATATTTTTAGTATAAAGGTATGTTATCAAATCTGATCGTTTCCTATCAATATATCTTTCACGCACGACGAGACGATTACTCCAACTCTCTCGAAAATAAAGTTTTCCTTCATATTTTCCTCTTTTTTTGGTATGGTATTGTGAACATGGTTGGTTTTGTACGGTTCGAATATTTGCTTGGCTGAATGTTGACCACCGCCTGCTTTTTTACGCGTCGTTTGATTGTTATTCGTGCTTTCATCTTCTATCACACCATCAAAAAATGTATATGTTTTTTTTGGATACGAATATGTACAGTTCTATCGTATTATTCGGTATTCTTTTATTTCGTCACTCGATTCTCAGTTTTTCTGTCGAGTCAGCCATTTTACTAGAGATTTTGAAAACAATGCAGTGAATTTCGCTATTTTTGAAATTCTGTTTCTAACGTTTCGTAAAACCTTCAAATTCACTTCAAAAAAAATTATTTTCTAAAATCAAAATACATCCAAATATCAACATTTTGTGGTAAATTGCCCCAATACACAATTTTTTTATGAAGCATAAAGCATACTATACTTGTAACCACTTCTTTTACCTTACTGTATTTCCCAAATATGGGAAATTGTATGAAAAAATGCACATTTATTTCTTTTCATTGATTTTCAATGGATTCCAATAAATGTGTTTAGATTTGTTGCAGTTTGAAATTTCATTACCCAAAAAATTCCAATTTTTACTCCTTCTTTGGACATTCATTTTATGCAATAAAACAGCTTTGAAATTGTTCAAAATACCTCAGTAACGTTTTTATATGCAACAATAGTCATAAATATAACAATATTTTCACGACCAATGGAACCAGCACGTTAAACAGCGGCACATTGATTCCATTTGAGATAATAAAAAAAGCCTTGCCTCATGCCTTATTCGGCGATATAACGATATAAGTATACTTTATATTCTATATAAACGAAATGCCCTTTTTCTACCAAGGTAACGTAACAACTTTCCTATTCGAATTTTTATTCTTTGAGGTCTTTGCTTTTTATGCAACAATATGTTTTTTGGAATGGTACAGGAAATGAAGTTAACTTGCATGCGAATTTTTTCTCTCTTTCTCTTTATTACTCGAAATAGTAAGCATTTGTGTTTTTGTGTTTAGTGTTATCGTACTTTGATAATTTGCAGGGAAAACTAGAGAAAAATTGTTACATGGGTAGGAACAGTGTTAAGCAATTTTTAACTTTAGTCATACGATTTTTCTTTTTAAAAAACCTTCCAACCACTTTACCATTTCTCCGAATGTGACGTTTTCTTCATCTTAACCAAAAGTGCAGAATATTTTTTTAGGGTTTGGTTCATTCCGCAGAGAAAATAACAATAATCGTAACAAAAAAATAGAGTAGCAATTGCAATAGCAATGCTTACTCAATTGCTTCGTTTTTTCTTGAGGACTAGATTCGGCGACCATAATTTGAATAGAGTGCCGCAAAAAAAAGTACCTCAAAAAAGAAATGTTGATGGCAACCTGACTTTTACAAAGTTACTTACGACACAACTAGTTGTTCACATTTTTACTTATGTATCTGATATCTGCATTTTTTCATTCCAAATTTGCACGTTTGTGTTTAATGTGTAATGCTATATAGTTTACTAGACACAATGTTGATCTTGCGTGATTTTTTTATTACTTTTTTCACCTTTGTCCCGTTTTTCCACGTGGAAAAAGGTTAAATGTAATAAACTTAGACGAAAAAAAAGTCGTACACATGCACATATATACGCCCATCATCTAAAGTAAAAATAATGAATTTGGTTGTTGCATGATGATCAAACAGATGATTAGAATATAAAATAAAATATCCTTGAGTCGGTGGGCGGGGTAAATGAAAAAAATAAACTAAAGTCATAATAAAGTGGCAGAACTATACAACATTAGGGTAAAATATATTGTTAGAAAAATAAGTTGGCAGACAAATTAAATTAAATTTATGAATTTTTTATACGGTGGAGCTACCCAACGTATTATAATATTTAAATAAGATAGCAGTTGTTTAATAGCGTCTAGACTTTAAATTTTTTACCTCCCTTGAATATTTAATGGGACAACAGGTAATTTTTATGGTTTATAATGTTTCCTATCTGTATTAATGGAATGGAATAAAGTGAAATCAGTTTTTAAAGTAATTTAAAAAATTCGGTTGGGTTAATAAAATTTTCTTTATAATATACAGTATATTATATACAGTATTTTATAAGAACGAGTTTAATCTAATGATGATTTACGTCACAAAAATATTACTGTGTGGACGTCACCAGGAATTAAAACAAGTTATGTGGAATATATTTCCGGAACCTGTAAAAGTTTTTAGACGTCACAAGCGATTCCCAAAGTTATAAAATATTTGCAAGTTTGATTACCAGTGTTTCTCATATATGGACAAAAATAGAATAAACTTTTTCTAATTTTGTATTATTTCTTGGAATAAGTGAACTAAACTTGCAACAGGCCAACATTAAAAGGAAAATTTGAAGGGGGAACAAATGATGCATGAAATTGATTTTACGATGCATGGCTCAAACGACGTCAAGTACATTTTATAAATGCAACTTGACTTTCACTTGTCCTCTCTCCTCTCCAAATAAAATTGTTTCACATTCCTGACGGAATTTATGAGGGGAATAAAATAAAAACAAAGTATAAATATAAACTGGTGTGTAATTAGTAAAAAGCAACAGTGAGAATAAACGACTAAAACTGAGAACACAATGTATAAAGTCAAAGTCGACAAAATACTTTCTGTGTAGGTGGCTTGGAATGCGGAATAAAATGTGACCTTCATTTAAAATGTTTTGGATAAGTTGAGTTGGAGAAAACGAAGTTTTGGCATTTCAAGAATGTTTTCTTAGTGGTGTTAAAATACAACAGTGTATTTTATGAAAGGTACATAAATGTAAATGTGAGTGTTGTAGTTTTAGGCCGTTTACAAAATTATGAATGAATTTTCTTACAAATATTCGAAACTTTGAATATTCGTTTATTCGAATAGCACAGTTTTTTAAATAAGAGCTCAAAAAAAAGTAGCCATAATTTTTCGATTTTTTTTTCGAACTCACTAAATATATTTGTATACCAGGATGTAAAAGTAAGTAATGCAACTACGTAACGTATAATCAACGGCAAGTATCAAATTGCGTCATGATTTTTATTGTTACGACCACACACGAAGAAAGAAAGCTTAGAATATTGTGCTGGTTTAAAGTTGCATGAGTAAAACGATTATATAATTTTTTGTTTATCTTTTGTATTTTATTTGCAACCACAACAATTCAATTTTAAACTATTAAATTGTTCTGTATATTTGTTTGTTGTTCTGGTAAATGTAAATCCAAGAAAAATAGAAATTAGTTTCTTTCGTTGATAAACTTTATTGTGTATTTTTATGCATATATTTATTTATGACAGAGTTTCTAGTGCAAAAAAATGTTTGTATATCAACTACACAACATATAATAGCTATTTTTACTACTGCCAAACCTTCCATTCTTCAAATATTCGAGATTTTTGTTTTGCTGTTCATATTTGTATTTTCCTTTTGTGTTTTTCAGCAAGAAGAAAGCTATTCGGGTAGATCAAGACGATGATAAACACATGCTTTGCTCTTGAATGCGCTCGGAAAAAAAAACACAATACAAAAATATATGGTTGGTAATGATGTATGGTTGTTTATGTCTTGTTTGTACACTTTGTTTCCATTATCAGCGAAATGTCCATACATCATGTTGAATTTGCCTGTAGGAAAATCTCGTATTAAGAAAAATACGCCGTTGTAACAACGGTCGGGCTTTGATATTTTGTATCATGAATGGTGGGTTCAGTCGAACAAACTTAATTGTGATAATTTTGTGTTACTAAAGCAGCCGAACGACTGAAGCCCACACATGAACAACTGACAAGAAAAATAAACTTTTGTATGGGATTTGTGAAGGATGATAAATTATGTATGCGTGCAATAGTAATCAGTTAAAGTATCATTGCCACCATGCATACCACCAAATCCAAAGAAATACTTTCGCTTTTCGAGTACTTTCGCTATGATATTTTAGCTTAATCGATCTTTCGTATTCCATTATGATGGCAAAAACGTATGAGTTTTTCGAAACATGCTCAAAATATAGTGATTTTGGATGGTGCAGCAATACAATTTTCTGAAATATATGGTTTTGTTAAGATTCTCCACTCATTTGCTAAAATAACAGCTGTGTTTTCTTAGCAAATGTTCTGTTCTGTTCGCTCGCTTTGGGTTTTTAGGAGAAAGTTGAGTGTCACTCTACCGTGAAAAGTTGAGTGAACGAGCCATGAGACTGGTAACATCTGTGAAAGTAACTTGATAGCTTATTTTGGAGGTTTGATAGCTTTAAAAACTTATGCAACTGCCCAAGTCTCTCGACTCTCGAGTTGGGTTTAAAAAAGTTTCTCGATGGAAGCTGTTTTGGTTGGTTGGTTTTATAGCTTGTCTTTTGTGTCATGTTAATGTCAAAACAGATCTTTTAGTATTATTATAACTACTCTGCAATAAGAAGTAGAAGAGCGTATTGCAATTTTGTTAGAATAAAGTGGAGGAAAAGCGTAATCATTCTGTCAGTTATTACATGGGAAACTGTCAAAACAATTATGAACTAGTTTCTTCAATCCAACTTGGATGTTTCATTTGTACTTTAAGAGATTAGGATTAATTATAAGATTGCAATTACAACAGGAAGTCCAAATCCTTTGAAATACAAATTTAGGAAGATGGAATATATTTTTGTCGTTTAAAGATTTGTATTTAAAAAATAATTGTTTTTTGTATTCGATTTTATTGAAATATAGCAAAAAATTAAAAAAAAATATGTCTTCATTTTTTAATGGGTTCCGGCATCAAATACAGTAATATTCCATTGTCCAAAATCAATCAAGGGCCCTGACCTTATCATGCAAAAAAATCAATACGAAGTAACACGAAATGTGTAAACCTATTCGTTTTAATATACGTAACTCATAATTTTACTGAATAAATAGATAACTCTTGGTTACGTTGCTCCGTAGCTTTTAAGATTATCATTTTCCAGTGTTATTTATGAAAACCCATCATTACAATTTAAATTCACCGCCATTCTTCCCTAATCTGATATCTCGGTTTATCTCTACTCCATTTTACCTTTTGAACCTAAAGTTAATAAACTACTCTAGTTTGACTCCATGTAACTCAAAAAGATACTTCCAAAAAAGCTATCTATCTTTATCTTAGAACCCAATCTACTTCACAACCAAAACAAGCTACTTAAAATTGTATGCTTGCCATGCCATAATTTAGATAACGATCGTACCTTTTACGGGTACAATTTAGACGGTTACTCAACTGAAAATATACGAACTAATGTTCTGTTTTGTAGTGTTTTTCATATCCCGCCTTTTAAATGTAAACCGCTTTTTAGCCTTCAATTTATTCATTGACTTTACTTGAATTGAAAAAAAATATTGAATGTAAACCATTGTATTTTACTAAACGACTCTATCACGTTATTTCGTAACGATGTCAATTATATATTCACAATATAATAGTTTATTTTGTAAGCGAAAGTGGTATCGGATTATCTTGATTGCTTAATATTTTGTGGAATAGTGCGACATGACAACAGATATGTATGAAGCAGACAAAACTTCATTTTTTAATCATACTTTAGAAAACTCCGAAAAAAATTCTTATCAAAAATCATTTTGGCAAAATAGTTTACAACTAACTGAAATACACTATAATCAAACCATGTCCTCTAACATGGTAGAAATTGAACTAAAATTGTTCAATAAACTTGTTGTTGAAAATATTGTTTGGAATAACGATGAAATTAAATACTTTAAAATTGTAATTCAAAGTCTTAAAATAAACCAGAAGCTATGCATCTTTCTAAAACAAAAGTCTGCAGAAGTAAACATAACCCTCCAAATTTTGCACTGAAAATATACATATTGTTCAAATATGCTACTATTTTACACTCACTTCGAATTTAAATTCCCAACGCGTTTTTTCACTGCAAATAATTCTTCTTTGAAAACTCATTCCTTTGCGTATCTTACTTTCTTTTGCATCGCAATGTATCAACTTGTTAGTCTAAAAGCCTGACAGTGCCCAGTGCCGTTCTGAATAATGATATGTTATGCCTGCAAGTCATTAAATACCCTTACGCTCTTAAGTCTTTTAACTTAACTTAAAGTTTGTATAGCCGTGAGTATTTATGTATTTCTTAATTCCTTTGTGCATAGTGAATGTATTTAGTAGACGGGAAAGAATTTAAATGTAAAATCTTGTTGAATATGTTACTCCGTTTTTATATTAACTGCAGTAATATAAAATGAAGAAAAAACGTCTAAATTTATGCATTTGCTCCATAAAAATTATCGAATGCACTGCAATAACGTACTACATGCATTAGTGTTTACATAAAATAGCATCTCTAAATTTTCGAGCTTACAATTTGAACACTTGGGCTTTTCTTGACTTTTGATGACTTTGAGCTTGAAATATTTTAGGAAAAGTAAATGTTACACAGTATATATAACGTATATGCTAACTGTTGTTCTAGTTTATTATCACAGTAGCTATTAATATGCAAAACCGGCATGCTTTCTCATGGAATGAACTAGAACACGATATTTTTATATTCTTTATGAGTTCTTCTACTATGTTTGATCTGCAAAGAACCACCCTGCGAGTTCTCATTTATATGGTGAGTTATTACCAAGTGAATTTCTCCGAGAACGAAAATAAAACGCATTTTTTTGTGTTCTAAGATCACTAGTTTTAGTAATGCTTTCCCCTTTATATCGGTCGGTGTAGCAGTTTCCTTCCAAAATTGACCCAGTTTATTTACACACACAAAAAAATTCTACGTAGATGTGGAAAAAACAGACCATTAAAATATTTCGCTATATTATTATTGTACATTTGGTTCACATTCCTTTTACTTGTTTTTTCTCGATACGCGAAAAGGAGAAAGGGAGAATTGCGGAGAAACAAGGCAGGTCTTTAGTGGGTCATAAATAAGAAAAAAAGAATAATTGGAGGGGGAAAACTACTTTTATTTCAAAGCCAACAAACTAAAGAGTAAGGGTACTAGAGAATAATGATCACGAAAACACACTTCGTTTTTTTATATCTTGTCTATGATTCGTATTGCTTTGCGTGTGATGATGCGGTTTTTTGAGATGTTACTGTGGTGTGGTAGTAGAACAGAGATTCACTAAGAAAACATTTATATTTGCTGGGGTTTGCCTTTTTTGGGGAAAAGAAAACACCGCCCGCCCGCCAAAAATTACCACAGAAAAACACACACAACATTTGTTGGTGCCGAAACACCCAGAGTATGAAAAGCATACATATATCAAAAAGGATTAAGCTTTTTTACATTTTCCGATATATTTTTTTAGGTGTTTTATAGTGGCAAAGTGTATTCAATCTCTAGACATTTCTGCTACACCAAATTTATCATGTGTGTGGTAGCTTTTTAACGTTTTTTGCGGTTTTGCGTAAGGTTTACATTTAGACAAAAAGAAAATATTTGTGAAGGCTTTGGGGTTTAATTTTTTTGTTGAAAAAAGAGAGCAAAGGGGTTTTACACAATTATCAGTATATGTCGCAATTCATTTGTGTCTGTAACAACTGTATTGACTACAGTGCCACTGCAAAAAAAAGTTTGCGGTGTTTTTAAAAATAACCAAAAACCTGATGGACGTACAACTGGTTTACATATATACTTTACGGTTAAATGAAACATAAAAGGAATGCACGAACTGCGTTTCACTTTTCATTTCCATTCAGAAGTTTTGAAGAATCGTCAAATATTTAGATCGCTCCCAATTTCCATCTCAGCTTTTTCTTATTTCTTTACAAAAATCTGAAACGGCGTCGTTATCTTGTAATTTCAAGACGGGTTTTTTCATGATTAGCTTGTTTGTTTGTTAAAAGCTGTACAGTTTTTGTAAGAATCAGTATTGTGGGTTGTTTTACAATGAAATAGATGGAAATACAAAGTTTTCTCTCTCGCTTCACTTGAAATAAAAGCTTTCTTTTTACATTCAAAATAAAAGTTTTTTCAAGTCTGAACTTTCACTTTTCTGGTTTGGGTCTACTTTTCCGTTTGTAAGTTTAATGTGCAAATAAATAAAATGCTTTCTATTCAAAGACGAGTTTGTGGTTAAGGGAATGACACTGCTTTTTGGGTTTCCCTTCCATTACATTGCTTTCATAAGTGTAAATATTCATGCAGTCAACAATTTTCATCTTTCCATTTTCGTTTTAACAATGAGAAAACCGGTTTTCATTTGCACTTTTGCGGTTGAGGTAGTCGCTGAATATGCAAATAAATTTTAGTTTTATTACCATACGAAATTCAGAGAAATCCTTTGAATATACATACACCACTCTTAGTATTTGCTTTGCACACAAAATTAACACTTTCTCGGTTCTCTTTTGAAGGAGAAAAGAAGCAAAAGCAGAAACTCAGTCGGTGTTTCACACACACCGCCTATTTCCATTTCCTTTTTCAGTTTGTTTACGTTTAAAAGAAAAATCAAATTGTCCGCCTCTTTTATTTATCTGGACTACTTCGTAAACGTAACAGTGTTATTTTGTTGTGCTTGTTATGTATAAATTTTGCTTGAACTCAGCTTTTCAACTTAACGTAGAGTGGGAACCACGCAATAGCAAACAGTTCTGTTAAAAAATACAAAAGCAAATTTGACGTAGCTTTGCTTTTCTAAGAATTCCGGTTGACGAAACAGCTTTTTCACAAGTACCAGTTCAAGTTAAATAAAAGCTTAAGCTTGTTTCCTGTAAGTTGTACATATTTTTTAGAAAAATAAATACAAAATTGAATTATGGGGTAAGCTGCGTAATGATGAGGACGAAACCAAAAATTTATAAGTTTCAAAACAAGTCGTATAAATCATTTATAGTAAACATGGTATAAAGTGACTACCTTTGTTATTTTCCTGGAATATATAATAAATACATTGATGAACGTGTAATGTTTTTCGTAGAAATTTTCATCTGGAATTTGGAATATAAATAAAGCGGAAATAAAGTGAAACAACTACAGTTTCTGCAAAAAAAAACAATGTAATTCGTTGAAATATTTTGTTCAAAATAAATGAATTTCACTACAATATAAACGTCTATACATAATTGACCCTCTGGTCCAATCAAAAAGTTTTTTATAGAATTTATCAATGTGCAATTTTTTTTATATCTTCAAGTTTTATTCTTGGCAATACTCTGATACCAAATTTGTGAACATCTATGTATATAAATTCCAAATATATTTTTTACATATCTTCAAAATCCTTAATATTATTTTAAGCATTTCTAAAAATAATTGTTCCCTTTCATGATGTAAATCATTAAATTCAGCAAAACAACAATGAATCCTATAGTAACCATTTGTAAAAAACGATTCTACATTTTCACATGTTTATAACATACTACCCTTTGTCACTAATTACTTTGTTGTATTCGAGAGAGAAACTAGCATGTAAAATATTTAGGTACCTTGCCTAAAATCGCATTAAATCAACTCCAATCAGAAGAATAAGCTTTAACTTTCATTTATTTTTTGGATTCATGCTCGTTCGTTTTTTTATCCCCAAAAGAAACAATTTTTTTAATAATCTCCCCAAAAAAATCACGGCAACTCTCTTCAAAAAATGAGAACTCTTACAAAAAAATTGTTTGTTTGCGTGATAAATCTTGAACAACTTTCCCAACAAAAAAATAAAATTCCCATGTGAATTTTCCGACTGTAATTACGACCAAAAAAATTGTGTTACGTTACGGCATGCTTTTTTATTGCTTTGGTATTGATCTTGTCACGATTCCGGCGAAGAAACGAAAAAGTGAACGAAGGAAAGTAGTAAAATAATATATATCTATGTTGTAAAAAATACCTTGCACGATACCTATTTTATGTCCGGGCGAAAAAAAATGTTGGAACATTTTTACTTCCAAATCCGATTCGACTCGGTTTACAAGAAAAAGCTATGAACGTACTTGTTAATTTGCTTTTTGGACTAATGGTAGTTGAGTCCTATAACTTAGCACAAAGTTTGTCCCGAGTTAAGTTCACATGAACACTTAAAAAAAAATATGTACGTCATGTGATATGATCGTATGTAAGGTTGGGTGATCACACGAAGGTGGAACGAAATACTTTATTTCGAGACCTAAATAAATATATAGAGCACATCATTTAGATATATAGAAGTTTAAGGTAGTGGATATATTTTTTGTCGGGCTGAAGGTTCCACGCAATATTTTCTTCTTATGTACTTTGTTAAGCTTAAAATGTCTCGTCGCATGATTATAATGCAAAGCAGCGTCGGTAGAAAATTTAAGACGTCTCAAAAGACTAATGGCTATGTTGTCTCGTGGCAATGAAAAAATATATAAGACCTTTCCAAAAAACGAGCGTTCTTTGTCCTTGTCTGTTTTAAGAAACATGCTTTTATCTGAAATACCCAAATGTACCCAAAAAAAAGTCTTGTCTGTTTTTTTTCATGTCGCTTTCATTGACTCTTCACTTTTTTGTAACCTTTTGCACCTATTTTTGACATTCAAGCGAAATAAACGGTTAAAAGGTATAATCGATTAATATTATACGGCTTAGAGAAGCACCACGCATGTTATCAGATAGTCGAGATGGAAGGCAGGCGGAAAATTGTAGCATTTTAATGCCTTTCAACTTTGTTTTTTCTTGAAGCTACTCTCCTAATCACTTTTATCGTAATAACTTGTGTCAGATAAAATATGAAAAGAGGAAAGGGTTTCAGTGCATTGTCGTCCAAGACAACCGCACCGGCACACAAACTTCAAGGCTAAGAGCTATACTTTGACTTTGACTTTTTGCTACTCACAAAAAAATAACCAGCTTTTTCTTAGCCTTGTGGCTTGGCTGTCGGATGCACTTAACTGACGTATCCGCTTTTTATCTTGATCTATAATTTTTTTGGTGAAATCTCCACTGATCCTACCTAACCATCATCATCATCATCACGATCATCCTCACACACAATCTTCTTCTCTAGTGTCACGTTTTTATTGCCAGGGGGAAAACTCTGACAAAAAATAGGAAGTCTGGACTTTTCTTGGCCACTTTATTTTGAGTGACACGTCCATTTACACTATCTCACGCAAGGGCAGTACAATGGTCTCCTTACACTTTCACAACTTTCACTTCCGGAGAAAGTCAGGAGATACGCTATGTGTAATAAAAAAATTGTTTCAACTTTCTCCTTAGATCTTTTTCCGCGTCCTATCATTAAAGTTACGCATTTCTCCGTAAAAAAACTTCAGTGTCCACCAGTCCAGGCCAACAACCCGGTTGCTTTCTTTTTTTGACTACTTTCACTTATTTCCCAGTGGAGTTCTACCGCTAACAGGGAAATACAATGTAATGTTAGATTATTCAGGAGCGTCCATTCCACTCCACCCACGCACAATATTCTTCATAACTTTCTAGACTTTTGTCAGAAAAAAAAGTTTCGACATGAAAGAGGATGCTATTTGGCAGTTAGAAAGTTACGTGCGTGGTACAAAAAAATACACTACATTTCTCTCTATTCCTTATTAAGTTTTCACCCTTCTAGAATTTCTCGTTTCCGGTCCACACGCATATATATAGCTGCTATGGTAATAATATCGTTTTATTATTTCCCCACATTTTTTGTATAACTTTCACCGCTAAACTTTCTCCACTTTACGAAATATTTAATAATAATGTTTAATATTCTTTCTCGTTTTGTTTTTTCTTTAAAGTTATTGGACAAGCCTCGGATGGAACACTATCCAAAAATGAAGAAACTATTCCAATAGCCGAAAGCTCATCATCGCCATCTTCCTTCACCCCCTCAGCTTATTCTCAACTGAGCAATAGTATAACCGGAAGTTCATCATTTTACTCAACATCCTCCCTCTTTAGCGATAGACTTTCTATGTTAAATCCCAACGAAAAAATGCAAGCTGATACACCAGCTATCCAAAACCAAAACATATTCATTACAGCACCACCACCACCGCCATCATCTGCCCTTTCCCAGCATACATCACTATTATCATCAAGCTCACTATATCCATCTACATATTCATCGTCAGAAAACCCGCTCACCAACATAAATGATTTTCTTGTACAACGTCAGCAGCAACAACAGCTAGAGATGCAGCGAAGAAACTATCCCTACATTGACAAGACGTCGTCACCAAATGTGACTGCCTTGCTGGGAAAAACGGCGTACCTTAGTTGTCGAGTCAAGAACTTGGGAGATAAGACTGTAAGTAAACTCGACTTGAATTTTTACTTGTAAAATATATTATTATTTATGTAAGCATGTTGGGAAAGAAACATGTCAGCAGAAAAAATGTATAAAAAAAGGGTGCAATGACATTTTTTACATTGGGACGTCAGAATCATGCGATAAAGACATTTGAATAATAGTAACCATACTTATACAACATACCCTGCTGTTTTTCAACCAATTTTTTTACGTTGTTTTGTAGATGTCCAAAAATTGTAGCAGAAAAATCCTTCTCGTTTTTATTTCGCTTTGCAAAAAAAGTGAACATGAGTTGAAAATTTCGAGTTTACTTGGAATACATCAAATGTTTTTGAGAAGAGTGTACGTACGTACCATAGATGTATTCAGTAGTAGTACTTGTTTATATGTGTATATTTGCTAGTTTCGAGTTTTGTCCGAATTTAGTCGACAGAAAAACAAGTAACACATGAAAAGTGGGACATGTTTATGGAAATCTGAATCTGCTTTTTCTCTCTCGCGCAACACATTTATTTTGTCAACTGGAAATAAAAGTAGACAGAAATACACTTGACAAAGAGGGCCGCGTTGGACTGTAGATACATTTTTGGGTAGATTTTACATTTTCAGCATTTTTACATGTTTTTTCTCAAATTCTCTTATATTTTTTATATAACTTAGGATATGTTGTAGTTTTTACGGCTAATGGAAATAAAATACAAGTCTATATATAAATAAGCAGTTCCATTCAATTTTTTTTGTTTTTAGGTAAAAGCTCGGTAAAAAAGGGTTTTTGGATGCAGTATTTATTTTGAAGCGACTGTAAAACAAAAACATATACATAGTTTATCATCGTTCAGTTGAAAGTGATTGACAACATTCATTTTCGGTCTAGTCATCATTCATCATGCTACGCTTTTAAAAAGTATGTCATCATTAAAATATATAAATAATTTGAGAATTGAACAAAATGGAAATAAAAAACAACAACAAAAACACACAAGACTAAATATTTAAGCACTTTATTTATTATTTTGTTGGCCTCTCGTTTTATGATATGACGTTAAGGAATGCGTGAATGATGAACTGGTTTGAACTCTCTGGGTGGAATGGGATATAAAGCCTTGCCTTGGGGGTATCCAATCTGGATTATTTTCTCTATGGAAATTCCATTTATTAAAACCGTGTAATGTATTGAGTTTGATCTTTGAAATGGAATGGAATTTAGTGGATTCATCCTATTCGTTCGTTTTTATACAAAAGAAAAATGCGAACAAGCTGAAGCCTTTATGTGAGGTATACACTTTTGCTTTGATATCTAAGCTACAAAAAGGGTTTTACTAGAATACATGGTGAAAGACGTGGTGAAAGTAATGGAATGAGTGACAAAAGCAAAAAACCTTTTGTGTGCTCTACGCATACTCATATTTATATGCAACCATGTAAATATAAAAAATGGCAACGTGTCAGTGTCACCACGAAACCATTCGACGACCCCAATTCATTTCGTGACAAAAGAGATAAAATATTTGATGTGTTGGGAAGGGAAGGGAACGTTAACCCGTTTTTGTGGTGGGGTGATTGTCGATCTCTCTTTTAATTGATGATTGTGTGATATACATGTCATACATACAAATGTCATATACATGTCATATACACGTCATACACATAAATGTATTATGAGATGTATCATCACCCCCCAAAAAATGGCCAACGGCGTTTTCTGCTTTATCTGCAATACTTTTTGTGCTGAAATATTATTCACCTTGGCTTGGTTTTTTGGTATGTTTTGACATACTTACTTTTCACATTACTTACCTACCTATATTGAATGGTGTCACTTTCTCCGTATCCAAAAATATCTACTTGATTTTTTTTTTAAATTTTGTACAGGTAGTGTATTTTTGCGCTAGATATGTATATGTGTAAATGTAGATGTTTTCCAGAAGTGTAGAGGAATGTTATAGTATTTATTTTATTTTCACTTTGATAAGGATTTAGTTTTTTGGCCTCCTTCTAGTTTTCACTACATTTTCTTCCTTGTCCTACTTGATTGAAAGATCTTATGTCCTGTAGAGATTTTTTTTCTGGATGTAGTTTACAGAATGGAATGCAGCTACATAGATATATTATCAAAGAATCGTATGCATGGCTTACTTTCAAACTCACATGTTCACTCACAAACTCGGATGCTGGTTTTGGTATGTAGGATAAAACGGACGTGTGGGAAGATTGAGAATTCCAGTTATCTTGCTTTGTACCCTTTTTTGGGAAATCCGATGGTCTTGTTCAATTTCTCAATCACAGTAAAGAAGACACTGAGCCATGTTTTTGTAGTGACAGGAAAAGAAAGAGAAATGAAGAGATTTTTGTCGATGGAACTCTCTAGATTCATGTAGGTATGGCTTGTGATCTAACCTTATCCATAAAAATGGCTTTGACAGCAAGACTTTCCTTTATATTTTCTCTTTAGGTTTGAAGTAAAAAAAAACTTTGTTGAAGTTGTGTTGGATTTATCGAAAGGGACATTTTTAGATGGAATTTATTCAAAAATGAAACACTTAACTGTACTGTTGTATTTTTTCAGACAAGTGCATGGAGAAAAAATGATGCAAGTGAAAAAAGAAAGCATTTTATCATAAAATGAAGTATGAACGTATGAATTTTTTTATGTTTTTGTTACTTTGTATAATTTATGCTTATACTTCAACTACAGTATTTCACCTTAGCCATCAATCAGATTTCTTTGACTTTTATTGTCACTCTGGTTTTTCTTTACCTTTCATCGCTTTCCCCACACATTCCAACATGCAGAGTAGATGTAACATATATTATGCATTTGTCACTTGACATAAACATGAAAAAATAAAATATTCTAGTTTTGTGTCGTGCCACCTTAAGAAGTATGTATATTGTACCTCCACACGTGTTTCTACTTCAAATGGTTGGATAAACGACAAAAAAGGTGCATATTATTCAAAACATTCTTGTGTCCAAACTTTACTGTCCAAATACAGCTGCCTATTCATTTATTTCAACTGACCTGTCAACACAGTATATTTAGAAACTGAAAGAGTGAAGTAACGTTTACATTTTCATACAACGCTGAGTATTACATAACGTTACGTTTATTCTCAGAGAAGGAGAAAAAGAAAAACGAGTGTAATCAACAACAAGGACGTTTTTGACACATAGTTTATGGCACCACGACACACACTGCAAAAGAGTAGATTACTTGTTCTGCTCTCGCAGTTAATTTTTCATGGAGGAATGGAGTGGAACAAAGATATGGTAACAGGGACAAATGAACTGTGAGCTAGATCATTAAACATATCAACCAACGAAAAAAAGTGTTCTGAAACTGACAATCTTAAATATTACACATGGTTTTCTAAATATGTCGTCAAAGTCTTACACATATCAAGACATTGGACAATAAGAAAGAAAAGTACAAAAGGAGACAATTTTAAGAAAGTATAAAAATGTGAGTGAAATATTTGCAGTGAAAATGGAATTTCTCCAAAAAAACGAATGCTTCATTTAGTTGAAACGTAATAATGAACGTTCGAGTTGCCATTAAGAAAATAATCAAAATATAAAATATCTTCTAATCCAAATATTTATATGGGCGTCGTTAATATTCAAATTCTGTTAAAATAAATCGTGATTGGATTGGTTTCCAAATGTATTTCTAAATTAGGAGGTAGGTGGGAAAGACCAAAAATATTTTACCTATTTTTCTGTTTAACGAGACAAATGTTTCTTTTGTACTTTACAGCTTTTCGTTTTTATGAACGACGAAAACCCCAAGATATACGATTATACTATGTTACACCGGTGATAGTTTAGTTACGACTAGCACGAGGCAAGGTTATTGAAGACAAACCGACAACCGCAGTATATTTTCACTTCTACTAATATACATAACATGTACATCAACTTGGTTTGCTAAGTTTGTTTTGTACTATTTTTTTAGTAAAAAGATAAAAAATATAGTCTTCAGACATTTTATTTTTCAAGAAAAAAGAAAACGATCCTAAGCAAGCGAGAACAATTGTCTGAAATTCATGGTTTATTTACGTGACCTGAACACACGAAGAACAAGTATGTATATACGATGGTGAGAACATGATAAACCTTTTTCCTCTGCGAAATTGTAAATGTAAAAAATAAAAAGTTTGCAGACAGAGAGGTCTGTCTGGTGTATAGAGGGAATAGTCGTGTAATCATTAAGTCTAGTAGACGAAATATAGACATTTTGCAAAAAAACCCATTTTGCAGTTTTTTTTATGTACGTCTACTTTTTTATATTGTTCCTTTTTACAATAAAACATTTTGCCGGAGAGGTAGTGAAAAAAGGTATAAAGTGAAAGTAGATCGATGGGATGTTTATACATGAGTATAAATGTATATAGGTTGAAGGCACGTGGATCCCTTGAGAATATAGCGAGGGATAAAAAACCTAATGCATAAAACATTTTTTAATGTCTTGAACAATGACCTTTGGTTTGAACTCTAAATTACTTATTATTTATTTAGATTGATGAAAATTTAGGTCGTATAATAGCTAAAATAGCTAAGTGATGATTAATAATCTTATTAACTAAAGCTTGTTATGTTATAGCGTAACAGAACTAGAGTGCGATTAAATCGTTTTACCAAATTGGGGGAATCAATCATCTAACAAGATTAATTAATTATGTAATAGCGTATATCTCATTATAACAGTAAATGCAACATTTCGTTTAGAATATTATCATGCCTAAAGTTATCTTTAATTTAATTGGCTTTTCTCTTTTTTTCTTTTTTAAAACAGGTATCCTGGGTGCGGCATCGAGACATTCACCTTATAACGGTGGGTCGATACACTTACACAACAGACCAAAGATTTCGGGCTATACTTCAGCCCAATACGGACGAGTACACTTTAATGATCAAGTACCCTCAACATCGAGACTCGGGCATTTACGAGTGTCAAGTCTCTACTACTCCTCACCTGAGTCATTATATTCATCTTAGCATCGTCGGTAAGCACGTTTTTATACTCGATACATTAATACTCCTAATTAAAGTCACGTTTATTCAAAACCTTTCATACAAATACATATCCATTTAATAACACTTGTTTGGAAAAGCAATAACATTTTCTGATGTGGTGTCAGCTCCAGTATTGCTGTCAGGTGTTGACTTTTACTAAAGGTCAACCTTGAACTTTCTTGTTTACTTTCACCACAGGCGATATATCTGATTGTTCACTTCTTGACATATACAAAAGAACAAGTAGATAATTTGACAGGTTTACCTTGACACAAGCATGTCCCGTCAAACACAAGTCGTGTTTTCTTTAATCGGACATTTAAAAGTTACAAACATTTTTTTTCAAGAATTTCCCGTTTTTTTAAATTTTCTTGGGAATAATATGAATACAAGTCAAAATGCAACACCGTATGTAAAAATCCAAGTAAAAATATTTGAAGTTGAAGGTTGAACATTTTGAAAAAACATATCGCGCTGCCATACCATAATATTCCCTTTATGCAGAAACTTTCTCTTGTAAATTATCAAAACTGAGTATTCCATCATTAGCAATCAGTCCGAATGCATATTTTGCCAATTTACTTCAATACTTTGTTGCCTTCAGTTTTTTTACTTTATTCCCTTTGATCTGCTATTGTATAACCAAATACCCTTAATATATATTTTGATATCTCTAATTTCCTGTTATTTCAAAAAAACATCTTTTGAACTTGATTACAAAAAAATGGATGTAGTATCTTCAAATTAAAGTGATATTTCTCAGATCACGGTTACTTGATTTAGGACACATTATTTTCATTTGAAATTACAATCCCAAAAAGTAGGATACTTTCCCCAGGGTACTCTCATTCTTTTTATTACAGGTTTCTCGAGGTCGATATTGTCTTTCTAATTTGTAATCTGAAATAGAAACATGATTAATAGGTACATTTGTATATGTTTCATGTTATTTGTTATTATTGGATGATGTGATCATATATTAAAAATTTATTAGATAGCGTGTTATGTAGCTCTAATGAAATCGACCTTCTACACTCCTTGCCCTTTTCATGTTGAGTATTCACTAAAATCACAATAAGAAGCAAGTCATGGCTCATTACTAAAATACAAAGGGTTAAAATATTACAAAGCACAACATTCACTTTTTGCTCTATATTTTACTTCCACGTGCAAATAGGCACACGTCATGTCTATCATTTGCAGAGAACTCTCATAATAATTACCGGAAAACCTCAAGAGCTACAGGGTAAAAAAAAAATTAAATTTGACTAAACAAGACATGACCAAAAGCATTGGTATATTTAGTATACAAGTAGTAGAGTCGACCTGATTTTATTGTGAGTTGTATGGCATCTGATTTAGAAGTTTGAATGGAAAATATAAATGGAATTCTGAAACGTTTTGTTGTTCTTTTGTTTATTTCAGAGCCAGTGACGGAAGTCGTTGGCGGACCAGACTTGTTCATTGATCGCGGCAGTACAATCAATTTAACGTGTACAGTCAAGTTCTCCCCGGAACCACCATTGTATATTATTTGGAATCATAATAATAATGTAAGTTAACCAATGTAAAAAAAATAATTTAGATTATTATTTTAATTATTTTCAAGTTTTTTTCAACGTTTTAATTTTACATGAAAATATTTACTACGTTTTAAAAGTTAAACAATATAATTTATTGACCAGAAGTAGATGGAGGGGGCATAAAAGTAGGAAAAGTAGGGCCAGAAGTTGAGCTTTCGCCTTCCCCGGTTTGTTCAGTGTAGGATGCAGTGGGGGCGGAGTAAAATAAGCTGATGTTTACTGTATGAGCTGTTTGCGTTGTGAATGTTGGTGGTGCCATTGTTTGCATTGTAAACTCCTGAGCATTACTTGTAGCAAAAATATATGCAAACAGAATGATGATGACAAGAAGGTTATATTTCTGTAATGAAAAACAAAATGAATTAAAATAGTCAATATTTTTTTTTAAATTTCTACTAAGGAAATAACTTACTATTGAATTCATTTTTGAGTTCTCTGTAGTATCTAGTTTATGTTTTAGTAGGTATGGCTGCTGTTTTGGCTCTATGATTTTAGGCGAAGTTTTGATCTTTTTATAGGAAGTGAAATTCATGTGCAAAAATGTAGTATCTGTAACAACAACATGTATGATAGACTTCATGACCTAAGATTTAAATTTAAATATTTGACAAAAGTATTTTTTCTACCAAGGTAATCTTCTAACCTTGTATTATATTTTAGCGAAAGTTTATTGGGGACGACTTCACTACAAGATTACAAGAAATATTTTGACTTATTATGTAACTCAATAAGTGTTTTATTTTAAATCTGCCTGATGCCATGCATGTGATTATGGATGATGGCATTACGCAAAAGTATGTCGTTGTGTCCTGGAAACGTGACCAGCCATAAATATTTAGAAAGGTTGAGCAACTATAGGAAATATGTTTTGATCACTGTATCTAATAAATAAACAAACATTAGAACTAAAAACTGATTGATGCTCACATTCCAAACTACATTTCGTTATGCAACACCATATAAGTGAATGCTATTGTCAGTTTTATTATTTAAGTATTTTGACCCCGTTTTTTATATTACAATAACAAATGTCAACAATGACAAGTTCATTTGTGTTTATTTTAAGAATATTTCATTTCAGAGATATCTAAGTGGGATTTATTGACGACCTTTAAACCATTTTTTCTGGTTATTATATATTTTTTTAGATAATAAGCTACAATTCTCCGAGGGGAGGTGTAAGTGTTCTGACTGAGAAAGGTGACACGACTACATCGTATCTACTAATTCAACAAGCAAAGCCCACAGACTCTGGTCGTTACTCATGTAATCCTTCCAACGCAGTTCCACATAGTATCAACGTCCACGTACTTAATGGTAAGCGATACTTAATTTTTATTTCCTGAATAATAGGCGGTTATACATACCAACTTAATCTACTCATAAAAATTACAAATAAAATGGTAAAAAATACCAACATAATTGTATAGTTATTAAATTGGTGTCTACTTACAAAACTCAATAAATATTTAGATAAGCGTTCGTTTTATTCTTTCAGGAGAGCTACCAGATGCCCTACAAACTGGAGGACAAATGCCACAAAAGATTCCAATCAAATTCTGTCTACTTTTTACCATCCTTTTAATATTTGGAACGGCCTAAACTCAATATAAGTTCAGTGACATCATATTCTTAAGAGTAAAAATTTACTACTGATTATACAAATCAATCATACGTTTCTATACAATTAAAAATTAATTATTATCGAACAAATCAACTAACACAAATAATAATGAGACTAGTCGGTTTTCATTTTTTTATACACGATCAACACCCAAGTTTAATATTTTTGTTGTAAAAAAGGAACGATTTTCTCAAAAATTGATTTAAAGTTAACTATCACGAATGTTTTGTAATCAATCAACCAAGCTTTCAAAAGACTGATGGGTATATTTCAAATGATTGTTTTGAGACCCTCCACATAAACTACTGTACTTTGCGTATATGCATATAAATAATTATGTTGAATATTTTAAACTTTTACCTGTTTTTTGCTTTATATCAAATTTAAATAACTAAATTGTACCAATATCAAAATATAAATATGTATTTGAAAAATAAATTGTTGAAAACTTGAAAAAATAATGCATAATTTTAATTTAATGGCCATACTTCATAATATTTCATACAAATGAATTTCTGACTTTACACACCATCATTAAACAAATGACCGTTAGTAATACAAACTCATTTTTTTAAATACTAGAATTTTAGCTTTGCACTTCATTTTGATGAAAATCTACGACTAAAACTTGTAAAAAGCCATACACAAAATATTTGAGTTCCTCTAGAACCGTTTCTCATGCAAAAAGTCATAAAGATCTCGGCGGTCTCTTATCTATTCCTAGTGCGTGGGTTTATAAATTGCTTGCTACGTGCATTATCACGGTTTCATAATAAACAAGCTGCACTTTTCTCACTGTACTGTATATTTTCTAAAACTTTATTTTCCTAAGAAAGTTTTTTTGTGTGTGGGCGGTGAAAATCATGCATAAGATAAACAATGTGTTGTGTTAGAAACCAACATTCTAAAATTACAAGGAACTTGGACTTGATAAGCATATGTACACATTGGAAAATATGTATGCAGGAATTTAAGCAAGTTTGATACGCTCATTAATGATCATTTGCCCACTTTATATCTTAATGGGTTCGTTGTTGTACTCATGTGCACAGCACTAAAAACAAGTATAGGGTAGCAAGACTTGGGAATAACAGAAAATGGGAGAAAGCAAATTTGAATAGATGACCATGATTACGTTACGTTACAAAAACAGCTACATGACTGTGCATGTAATGTGTGTAGGGTTCTGTGAGGCATTTTTACAATGTTTATTCTATGTACACATTTCTAGCTTACTATGTATCGGAATGCTGATATATAATGTTGAAATTACTGTTAGGGAAACTAGCAAGAATTGCATTGGAGAAAAATATAACATTCGGTGTTCAAATTATGCATATTTTTTTAAACAAGAATGTGCGTAGTATTTAAATGACTTAGTCCATACAAACGTAAACACAAAATACGTAGGAATTTATACAGCTTTGTATTTTGAGGGACTTCATACGTGATACAATGTATATACAAAACCAACAATGAAGAAAGTACAGAGGAAAAATCGATAGTGTTCCAAGTGCACTGTTTAAACTTCCCATCCACGATTATATTTATCTTTACACTTTATATCCTTCAGGCGAATAAACCAATCTGTGGCATTCTACTCAGCCAAAGTACAATATTTAGCCAGGTACTATCAAAGCTCATCAATCTTATCTGTAAACCACATCTAGTTCACAAAAACCAACCATGTTACTTATTCTATGCTTGCCTTTAGACTTCAGACAAGATAAAAATCAGAGCTGTTCGTTTATT
>JAQFZG010000191.1:0-43397 GCA_034695465.1 Entomobrya nicoleti | reverse complement strand
ACAACAATGTTAATCATTATCATGTATCGAATCGTTTCAGCTCCGTCGTTATGATCGCTATTACAGCGGGTTTATTTATTACCATTGACACTTTTTATTGTGCACATTTCACTGCAGCAGATCACATGAAATATTATGTCTGGCAGTTAAATATGTATAAAAAATATTCAGTTTTCTTGCCTGTTTTCTAAATGTGCTTTCAATAAATACTCCAAGAATAAGTACAATAAAATATATCTCCATGTCATATTTTAAACTTTAAGAACAAAACTTGGAATGCAAATTTGACAGGTGTATTTCTGCATTCGTCGAAATGTTCATTCATAATATCATATGCATAAATTAGTTTAAGGAGGCATAGCACATATTAAGTTTTATAGGAGGTTGCTTTTGCATCGCATGCCAGTAGGCATAAATCGATCAATCATCAAAAAATTAAAATGGATCCACCTAATTCTAGGTCATTGCTCACCTACAACAAAGCTGCATGCACTTGGGTTATATTTTTGTGTGCTAGTATTATTATTTATGCGTGCTGCGGCTGTCGATATCGACGAGGAATTGGTTTAAAGAAATGTTGATTGTTGTAGTAGCAGGAGTGAGGATGAATGATAAGAGCAAACAATGAAAAACGCAAGGAGGAAGACAAAGAAGATGACATGATGATATGCGATTCATGGGGCGATGAGCGATCTAAGCTGCTCACATTGCTATACATTTTGTATGTATCATACCTACAAAAATGATACGCGTTTTCAATAAAAATTATGCTATTTGTAAATTGCACACTTTCCAGAAGTCGATTTCAGCCAGTCAGATGACTTGATAAAATTGTCACGTGTATTTTTTTTTGTAGATATACAAGTCACGGAATGTCACTTCCGAACGTTTGTGTTTTTATGAGAACTAAAACAATTATTCATTTTTCGTTATATTTGTTCTCGAATTATTTATATTCGTCGTAAGCCATGTTTATATTTGTTTAATGATCTATTCGACTCTAAAACATGATCACTTGATCTATAAAATAAGTCACAGTCAATAGTTTTCTGGCAATGGTTTCTTATTCGTCCTTCCCGTAAACAATTATGGCAAATGAGAATTTAATTTTATGTTTAAAATGTCATTCATCTTTATTGCCCCAGTCTGTCTCACTCAACTGAACAATTGCGTAAATCTCTATTTTATAAACAAAAGTTGATAATAATCTGAGGTAAGGTTCCATTAAACAGATAGTATTCAAGGACAAAACCTGAGTTGAGATTTTAAAGATTCACTACTAGTAAAGTTCATTCATAAAAAATGCATATTCGCATGAGCGTCGAATGCAATGTGTAAAGTGAAGTGTGGAATACGTACTTTTTCTTGGCGTGATACAAAAATCAAATAAAATAAAATCTGCCACAAATCAACGAGAAGAATCTTCTTTTAAAGCAAAAAGCGGTTTATTTATTATTGCTCTAAGGGCAAAATGATACTTAAGAAGATTTTAAAGTGAATTCAACTGAAGAAAAGGCTTTAAATTTTACAATTGTTTTACACTGATTTACATATAATTTATGTATCTCTCATTCAACAAGTATTTTTACATCTTTCGTCTCCTCCTCTTCTCACTCACCATCATCATCATGGCCAGTCTTAGTTCAGGTTAAAAAATAGGTACAACTTTTGCGTTTTTTTTTGTATAAAATCATTGAGAAAAATTATCTTGATGGTGGCAGGGCTCAGTTCTCTTGAAAAACTGACCACTGCAATAATGGTCAAATTTTTCTGCAAGATTAGATTACATATTACATTTGTCTCTGTCTACACAAGATTTTACACATGTAATTCGTTTAGGCACACAAAACACATGAGAAAAAGGGTTAAAAATGTGCCAAGTTGAATGTCTGCATTGTAGTATTGTATATTTGATAAACTCTGAGTCGAAATGTAATAACAAAGAGAAAAATTCTCGCTGACCAGACTTCACAAATTAAGTTTGACCCAAATGCTCTTTAGTGGGGATTGCATTGATGGAATATCATAGCAATTAACATATGTTCCTGTAACTTTGTAGCGCGGCGGTGCGCTATTGATATCAGGTTTATTAACTATTGTTTTCTTTTCTATGTAATAAGCCATTGTTTTCGTGATAAAAAAGCTTGCTATAATTATCATTTTAGCTTGTCAATTCCTGGAATATTTTAAACAAATTTGCACAAGTAAAACAATTGTAAAATTTTCCTATATAAATGGCGGTTGCTACATAAGTTTTACTCAGTTCTAAATTGTTTCTTCGTGAAAATGGAATCTGGTTTTGCACCAATGTCAACAATTAAAAAATATATTTAAAAAACAAATAAGTTTCTTGATGAGACTTGGATTGAGGATTATTTGCAAAAGTTAATTAAGTTTATTTATTA
The DNA here is from genome assembly GCA_034695465.1 of Entomobrya nicoleti. NCBI lineage: Eukaryota > Metazoa > Arthropoda > Collembola > Entomobryomorpha > Entomobryidae > Entomobrya > Entomobrya nicoleti. The sequence goes on along the minus strand of JAQFZG010000191.1, from coordinate 40,992 downwards.
CGTTATCTTTGGGATATCCCCATGAAAATTGATATATGATTTTATAAAAAATAGTTCATTGATGATAGTTTCTGAGCCGATTGATGTTTAAAGGATATACATTTTTTGAAGTAAATTCCGTTTTAATTGATATAATTCACTCACGACCAGTTAAAGTAAAATCCTCACCTGTATTCTTAGGTTAGGGCTCAGAGTCTACATGTGTTGTCTGTCGCCAGTGAATAGCAAAAATGCTACATATTATTGGCGATGAAATACGCTGAATGAATACAAAAAAGACCAACTCATCAACAACCTGTACTGTATATTATTTCTCTGTAATAAGATCGTATAAAAGGTACGTGTGTATCTCTAGTGAAACGTAAAAAGTCCTTGAAATAATTTTTACAAGCCCTGCGATGATCATGATCATGAACATCGATACTCAATTCGACATCATTGACATCGTTGACGGTGGTAGTGAGAATAAAATGACGCCGTGTGGTACATGCATGGTAGCTATAACAATAATAGCACAAAAAAACTACAAGTACAAGTCAAGTGCACATGTAAATGTTGAATACGGCGAAAAAATAATTACAGTTTTTTTTTGCGTGTCAGATAACAGCAAATGGAATACCAGTTCAAAAGCTCTCCCCACAAACTACTCCGTTACCTTTTAAAAATTGTTTTTAAAAAATAGATGAAATAAATGAAAGCATTTTCCTCTCGGCATCTCTTTTAATTAAATATTCTTGATATTCATCAAAAGTTATTTTTAACTCAAAAATATCTCCAGAGACAAAGTGTGACACGTGTGTGTACGAAAATATCGAAATTTTGTACTAAAGTTCCATTCAAGAAAAAAAGTTGTTTTAAATGCATTATCAAGGTTATTTGAGTAGTTTTTTTTTCAAAACAGGCCTTTAAAGTAATATACACAACGTGTTAAAGACGATGACAACGACAACCAGATTGATAACCAGGTGCTACCGCTACCATGCCAAATCTTTATATAAATATTTTGTTAACATAACATGAATGTCCACACCTATTTGGTCGGTATTCAGCAACATCGTCGCATAATAACAATGAGGGTGAATATTAATTCATTTGCAACAACTTTTAGCAATAATTCAAAGAACTGTAAGGAAAATAATATCACGTTTATCTAATCTTCGTTTCATTTTTTGTTTCTAAATAGGTACATACGTCGTATTTGTTGTAAGTTATGTAACCACGATTTGCGTGACACGGGGATGTAATAAAACGACTCATGACATATTCAGGTTTATGCTGGTTATCTTTAGTGCGAATGTGAATCATGCAGTTTGCATTTCTTGGGAACAAAATAACCCTTTTAATTTTGTTACCATTGACCGGTTTATACTCAGCCCCATTAATATTTCCTCCGAAAAGTAGCAAAGAGAAAGCTGCATCTAACTTCTCACGTTTCCAAGTAGTCAAGTATAGTTGTATAAGAGAAAGGCGTTTTTATACGGCAGAGTTTTGATAGAAGCAAGCCAGTTCGAGGAATTTTTGCCATCTATATCCATCATACTCGAAAATTAAATGATTTTTTTCACATGTTATTTAAGATTTTAGTATTGTATTCAACAAGATTCGTCATCTTAACAGTTTCCATAATAAAAGCGGTTTGGCTTGATAGAAAGAACTGAAATAGTACTTGTAAAATTTACGTTGCAACATCATTTAATGTTACTGATGTCACACCTTTATCATTTCCGTATTAGATAATAACAAATGGAAAGAAGTTGCCCAGTTCCCACGTCATTGACGTTCCAAGTTTTTGAATCGATTATTATCTCTAGTAATTTTCTACTATATAGTGATTCTCGTCATGCCGTCTGTAAATAAAAAGTTTACCTGGAAACCTCTTGTTGATCTTGATTATCAAACAGGCATTAGCGATATGATAAACAAGAACATAAATACAAGACAACCCAAGCAAGTTTTTAAAACATACACGATGCAGTTTGTTTGGTTATTATGAAGCTCAAGAAGTAGTGCTCTGTCTGTGAAACGAATTTCTTGGAACAGTGTGCTGTGTACTGGTACTCGATTTCACAACAAATCAGTAAGCACATACGTCATAGTATTTTTTTTTAATCATTTGTTATTTGACTTTGTTGTAAAAACCAGGATCACCGAAAATATAAATGGAAAATTACTTGCATATAACATTCCATTTTTTGTATGTTTTCGTGTTTACTTCATTGGTCACGAATGACATGGACACATCCCCTCTGTTCGTCCTATTTAGTTATCCCTGAATAAGATAAAATCCATTCTTGTATCCTGCATTCTGTAAAATATTGTAACCACAATAGCCCGTAGAATTTCTATTTATTATGTCATTTAAAACATTTTATTTTATTCGATTATCCCATCACTGTTCATCACTGTTGCCAATGAAACGCCACCACTTGTATGTAAAAATTAAACACGGTACCGGACACATTTTCAATGAATTTCTATCACTCTTCTTATGCATTATGAAGTTATAAAATATTCGTCTTATAAGTATACGAATTACTTATTTGTCTGTATCCCGTCCGTACATACATACTTCACCCCTACCATTCAAAGATATAAGAAGTTTTCAAATTTTATTTTTGCAAATAGGTTCTATGATACCAAGGTCTGATCGTACACTAAAATTGTGGGAAAGACCAAATTTAAAAAGTGTAGGCATACGATTGATTCCAATGAGTATTTTTTAAAGTTTAGGCAAGTATCTCAAGCATACTTTCTGCTATCGTTCGTGACTACGAGTACTTGCTTTAATCGCTACAATAGTTCAAAAGTGTTACATTGCCAAGCGTGTCATTTCAGTCTAGACTGAACAATACAGCACGGCTACGTTGCTAACGCTACCGCTACATGTCATACAAGCTGCTGATCATTATTGTAATTGTTATAAAAGGAAAAGCCGACTTTTCTTCATTGTAACCAGTAACACACCGAGACAGGGTGACTCATCCTTTTTCTAGTCATCTCGTGTAATGAACCAGCGTCCGTTTCACTCAAAGATATTTATATTAATAAAACATTCTAAAAAAAATCATTAATCTTGTCATCTATCAAAATGGTGGGTGATGCTTTCTAATCCATACATCTTCTGTAATCTATTATGTCATCATCATTACTTTTGCATGAAAATGATGGCATCGCGAAAAGTGTAGTAATAAATGAGTTTCAAATGTAGTATATCTGGAGCCTATTGAGGTTATGATTAAAACTAGAGCTACAGTCAATTCTCTCAATATTAAACCGATGCTACCTTTTTATTATTCCGCAATCAAACTAAAAAATAAATGATTTAATGATATTCATATTCATTTAGATAAGCTATAATACATCGTTTCGATTTACTTTTAAAATTTTGGAAATATCACCTAGCAGGAAATTGTGTGCTCTTATGGTATCCCTGATATGGAAGTTGAAATTTTACAATCTTTTCATTGTTGACTTGACAGTGGAAAAACTCTCGTGCGTAGGAATTAGAAGCATTATTGATTGAACGACATCGCATGCTGCAAAGTTTCGCAGCAGTGACAGCAGTGCCCAAAACAAAAACACTGCATAGCAGTATATTTACATCATGAAACATGCTAAACATTTCCGATTTGATGAGCTTTATCCTACTTGCTGGCAACACTAGATCAGTTTTGGATATTGCGAGTTAGGTGAAACGCAACAGATTAGTAAAATAGTAACTAAAATGATAATAAACTATGTATGCAAGTAGCTGTTATATACATTAATCCATATTTGTAAATTATAACATCCTGCGAAATTTAAGAATAGTTAATTGACTCCTTTAACATAAAAAAGTATTATATTTTTCAAATTAACCCGTTCAATGTTCAAGTTGTGCTGTTTGGCTACTTCAGCATTCTAATTCTGTTTGCTCAATTCAAATTATGGTACATACAAACGAACAGACAGATAAGCAATGCAAAATTAATAAGTAAGCTTTCGCTACTTACTAATGTAGTCACATTTCTCTCCCTTCAAAATGTTGATGAAATAACTAGCTTAGAGCCGCCCTATCCTCCTGTAAACCAGTGTTGGTGTCTGCTATTTTTACTACGAGTTTATTTTCTATTGTTGTACCAAAAATGGAAGCTAATAACAATATGTGATTTACAAAGTAACGACAATGAATCATCGTGATCTCTCGTATGTAGAGTATCAACTTTTATACAGAGTAAAAGTACACCATGTGTGCTAGCCATTTTATTTATGGATGAATTGAACATGTAATCAGTGTTACATCAGTAATAATAAAAGTGTGGTTATACAATCTGATTTCGATCATTGTCAATTGTCAACATGGCCAGTGATCGTAAACTCAAATACGGAATGAAACGCTTAAAATAGAAGGCATACATACATGTCCGAATAATGTTGTTTGTTGTAGTGACAGTACTATTGAAAATACGAGAGGATTATTTACACTATGGTTATATTAAAACATGATCGATAAAACCGCATTGTTGTCAAGCCAAACTTACTCCAAAATTGTCAAAATAAACTTATAGTAATTGTACTTATTAAGTAATAATAAATTATTGTGGTTAAATTATGGAAATGTTACCAGCGCAGATGTAATGCGGAATGTTTTTGATGACATGGGGAATCCCAGTTTAAACATAAACTTATGTTCTATTACTTGTGTTCAGTACAGTACACAAATTCATTATACATACAAGCTTTTCTGGGGATTAAAAGATGCCTTGTTTGGTTTGGGGAGATATGAGACACTCCAGCATAAATCTGGGATATACATGCACCAGTAGCAGTGCAATGCAAATATCATCAATGGCAATAAAAATTAAACTGCAACTTTGATGATTCATGAAGTCGAAAGTAAAACTAGCAAAGAAAGTCACTTACTTGGCAATAAAACACACACCACTCAATCAGATGTGCTTACTGACAGATGAAACAGGAATCACGGATCACTCTGTGAAGTTTATCAAGTATGCTTGTTCTCCACAAAAAAAATCTGAGTCAAATCAAATGAGAATGATAAAAACTAAACTCTCATTACAACAACTTGTCTAGAATTGAATTTTATGCATTGTTGCCTCTTTTTGAGCAGCGTCCCCTCATCAACCCCCCCTTACTACTTTCACATGAGAGCTGAAACTGGTACTACTTCTTTCTAGTGTGTATGTATGTGATATGCTGTGGTGTCGTCAAATTTGTCGATAAATTCAAACTGGCCAGTTGTCAGATAAGTATATATACATACGTATGCAAAATGTAAAGTGGAATAAACGAAAAAAAATTATAGATTAGATATGATGATGATGGTGGAAAGGAGACCATAAAATTTACAATTATTAGTTTGGTTCCTTGTCGTTTCAAGGTAACCTTGAACCTGCCATTCAGCATCTTGCATTGCATTGCATTTTTCGAACATTATGCATTATAGCTGATTTTACAAAAGACCCAAGATCCATAGAAAATTTAAGCATTATTCACACAGGCACCTATAGACAGGCATGTTCCTTTCAAACTCCTCCCTGGCGTACTCATCCATTGTAATAGCTGATGTGATGCAAGAGGCAAGTGTAGATGTACCTGCATTACGAATCAGAAGCCCATCAAGGGCTTTTTTAATCCTTTTTTCTCTCATAAACTGTAAAAACCTCTCCGGAAATTCCCTACATTTCTCAACTGACCATTTCATTTCTTGTGCATTGGCATTCATTCAAAAAAGCTATTATTGTGCTAAAGTACGGAATAATTAATGAGCTTTCTTGGAAACATTCAAGGTAACATGACATTGTTAACTTTAATTAGGACGCCTTTTAAGTATATGCAGGAGACATTTTTTAAGCCCTGCTGATTTGTTTAAATATATTGCTGCAATGAAGGTTTTTTCAAGTAAATATGTTAACTGAATGTTATGAGAAGTCAAGTCAGTCAATCATTATCATCCTCATCGAACCCGAATGATTAATGACTTTGACATGAAATTTCAGTATGACGTGGTGTGATGTACCTTTAAACTATTGTAATCAGTGTAGCAATAAAAGGAGTCACAAGCCAAAAGAATATGTATTTAATAATTATTACCGTTTTTAAAATAGACATATTGTCACCGTCCGTGTGTGGCTTGGCTTAATAGCCTTACTGTCACTTGCACATATACTCATAAAAAAAATCCCCCTTAGTCAACAACATTCTAGTTCTCCTCGAGAAACTCAAAAACATCAACATAACGTAAATTTCTTGATGAATATATGAAAGCAGTAACATTAATTATATTTATGTAGTTCTATGTAATAGTAATAAAAATAAATATATGCACTAAAAAAGATGAGTGTCATCGTAGTCAATAGTCAAGTCAAGTGAGTTTGTAGGTACACAGTAAATATTTGTATGATAAATATGCCTCACTGTTTGGTGAATGATTCAGCAGCAGTCGAGTCATATATTCATAACAGACAAACATTCAAACAGTCTGTGAATGCATTTTTTTTTTCAAAAGCGCATGGTTAGTTATGCAAACAAACTGGCTGAAATGCAAACAGACAAAGACTTGGTAGAACAAAACCATGAGTTTGGTCACCCAGTCAAGTCAGCCTGCATCATCATCGACATCGACACCATCAAAACTGCATTCTCATTATCTCCTATGCAACCTGTTGCAATCCAGTTGCAATTATTGCAAAAGGTATAAAAGTAACAAAAGGAACACCACTGCATCATTCAGACTGCAGTACCTACACGTTTTAGTACAAATGATAAATTATCATGCATCTCTCTATTCATTCATAGTTACATTCATAAAAAAATAGTCTAGTTGACTTAAATTGGATTTTTTGTGTTGTGTTCATGTATTCCAATGTTTTCTAGGTAACATGACAACATGTACTCCTCCTCACTTAGGGAGTATAACAGTATATTTAAATAATGTAAACAAAAAAAACCTTTTGAAACCTCAGACAAATAAAACGGACCATCATATGACGTCAGATGTGAGTGGACATGGCATTTTGACAATCACCAATGGAAAAAAGTGTACAAGTAGTAAGCCAACAAGATTCATAAAATAAAATACATTCAAAAGAAAGATAATGTGAAATGTGAAGTATTTAAGTTGTTTTTGATATTTCGCCAGCCTTATTTTTTATAACTTTTTTTATATAAACTTTGAATGCTTGCATAGTTTTTAGTCACCTTTTAACTAATAATTAAGAAATTTTCATATTCATCATTTGACTATTTAAAAAAAGAAATGTTGCTCTCCTTTTAATTTGTTTCGATTTCATTTACGGATGTTAATTTGTCATTATTTGTACACAACTTTTAATGAGCAAAGTACATAACACTACCAACCACTGCTTTAGTTTTGACTTTGTAAAGCAACAGGTAGATAGGTATATAGTGAGACACACAGACGATTTCGCTCTGTCGTTGTTGTAGAATGCGAAATCACCTTCACCACGCCACGGCGTCGTCATTCATAAAAGTGGCGACTCCTTTTGCTCTTGCTGCTTCTCTCTGCCTCTCTGCCTGCTGCATGCCTCTGTGAAATGTGTGATTTGATTGTTGTAAGAGTTGTAACAGCACTCTAGCACCAGTAGTGGTAACAGTAGCCCTAATCTCCTTTCAGACAGCCGGTTTCTTTGTTTATAAACACGACGATGCGGATGCAATTTATTTCATCAGTAGCTGAAGAATTATTTGATCTTTTTTACTTAACTACCAGCTATATGCTTTGCGCACAGGGAGAGAGAGACAGTGAGAGAGAGAACAACGATCATGATCCCAAATTTTGACCATTTTGATTGTTAGAATTTACATGCATATTATTGCATACCAAGTTGCAAAAGCGAAAAAGGAGGTACATGACGAGAACGCACACATGTGTTCTCTTCTCTTCTGACAATCAAACGACATTTTTTGTCTTTGAACAAATCCAATCAAAAGACATAGAGCCACACAAAAATTACATTCTGGTCTCAATTGAATTGATTTTTTTTATTGTTTAATTGTTGCATACTTTTTCCCATTGTTTAAAGGTCTCAAAAAAATGTAACTTCGTGTTAAAAAAAATAATAATTTGGAATGCGAACAACACAGCATTATTGATGCATTAATTATGTAGGAATTTATTTAAAAAAAGATTAAAGCTGTTTAAATGTTAAGAAAAATCGAGTTTCAAACTTTTGTACGGAATTTTCCTCTTCATGTATTAAAAATCCGAACAAGGCAGTACACTAAGTGGATATTAAACGAAACCTGCAGCAACAATGCAATGCAATGGAAGAGGAAGATTCACAGTAAATTAAAATACATGCACGCAGCTCCAAGGCAACGAGATTGGTTTGCGCGATACACAGCAATCAACCATGATTTTAGGTAATTTGCACAAACTCATGACATGGCTTTTTTGTTGTTTTATCAAATAAAAAAAGTTACATTTCGATATTTCTGTATTTAAAATCAAACCAAACTGAAGAGACTACGTTAAAGAATACAAAGCAGAAAAGTTGAATATGTATAATCATCGACATACCTATCATGATTTCCTCTGTAAAGGTGAGCTTAGGACTAAATCGCTTGTTGTCTTCCTTCGAATCTTCCTTTCTCTCTTCTCTCAACTCTTAGTCTCCCTTCATTTTTTCAGCCAGATAAATCAAGTAGCAAAATTGTTTGCCTTACAAATTCACACAAAAACTTTCACGGCAACACTGTTTTTTTCTCGAGACTCCCCTTTTACTTTAGATTGACTTAAATCAAGTATCCAATCAAATTACGATATTTTTTTATCGCAAGTAGTACTGTATCATCAACAACAATTAGCAATAAATCACCATTCCAACAATCAGTGTTATTGCACTCAATTCTAATTTTTTTTGGCAATGTTACAAACGAGACAATAAAAAAGGTACTATTACAAAAATGGAATTTCGATTAAAACTTGTGCATTTAGAATCGATGAGGAACTTTTATACTGTACTACCATGTATCACTATAAATTGCCTCCCCTAAACCATAAGTTTTTATTTACGTGCCTGTAGAGTTGCAGGATTGATTTGCAACACCTTCTTCCTTATTTTCTCGTAAATTCAATGTTTTTTTTACTAGCTTGTCAGACAGTCTTAAAAAAGTAATCGAATGACTAATATATTATTAAAATGTTACACATATGCATAACAAAACGTAAGCATCATAATCTCAGGAACAGCAGTAGTAAAAGTAATAAAACACGGTGTGTGAGACTAATAAATTTTTGTTGATGATGATGCTCAAGAAAAAATATTAAATTCTTCTTGTTGGGCGCATATTGAATTTAAAGAAATGAATTTCACCAGATCACTACCATAACACTATGAATGACTGACTGTTATGTTTTTTATGATAAATTTGATTTGTTGTGCTGATTTCAAATGATGAAATGATACTTTTATTCTCTCTCTCTCTCTCTCTCCCTTTCCTTCCCAACTTCTTTTACTTAGTTTTTACCTTCTTATTGTTGCGTTTTTGTGTGCGGCGATAATTTTGTTTTGGTGAGATGATATGATGTGCTCCTAGAACGACCGACCGACCTGATGGGATGCGACGGTACGACTACACTTATCCTTTTGCAAGTGCACTGAATAAAAAGAGCTAGTGAGCCGAGGAGTCTCTCTGCAAGGAAGCAAACCAGCGTTGTTTGGTTTGTTAGTGTTTTTTTGGTACCCATCCATCTCATCATCAGTAAAGTCAGTAGTGATTTGATGTTTGTTGGATATGTTGGATCACAACAATCCACAACACACGTTACCTTTAGTTAACTTAAAGTTAAGAAGATGAATGATGATTGCCTTTTTGCCACTCGCTCTGCCTGGCCTGGCGATAATATAAAATCCTATCCATATATATGCATAATATAATGTTGTATATAACCATCTATTCATCCTTTATATATAAAAGTTCACACTAAAACATTTATGCATGTAAAAATCTGAAAAGTCCCATCATCCTCCTCATCATGAGAAGTACTGATGTTTGCTGCTGTTGATTACGAATTTACTAAGAGAAGATTATTAGTGTTGTTTTTGTTGAGTGTATTGAATCGAATTGTATGAAAAGCGCAAAACTACCTGTTCCTGGCCTAGCCTGGCCTGGGCTCCTCATCCTCTAGTCCGCCGTCCACTGCTATAAACCATCATCAAAAAATCAACCTTCGCAAAAATCACATATCATCACATCCATTCAACTATAATATTAAGCTACCAAATAAACTCACCACAAGCTAAAAAAAAATATATCTAAAATATGTGTGTATATTTATATAAGCTATATTGCATTCTCTATTAATACTATCAATGGACGATGCGTTGCAACGCAAGTTTTATTTCATGAAATTGTTATGCATTTTATTTATTTATGAATACAACATGGATGCTATGAATGATGTATGATTTATGTTGGTGCTTTTGAAGATTTTTAGGTGATTATTATTACTCAATTGATTTTTTTGCGTGGATAGTGAGTGTGGAATATTGTGGATCATTGTTTCAATGGACGAAACACCTAGTTACCTTTGACGATTTCGATGGTATTTCAATGAAAAGTAGATTTGCAAAAGTACTTGTGGGTCTGGGCAAGCAGTGTGTGAAATTTATACATGGGTTGCTACCATGGGAATTTTGTCAAATATGCTTGATGTTATATACACACTCTGCTGTATTAGTTGTGCCAGTCCTGGTCGAATTGTTTTAGAGATGTATTAAGCAAAAACGACTGAGGGGTTTTAAATTTCTCTAGTTTAGGTGCTGCTGTTAATATTATTATGTATTACTCCAATAATATAAGAGATTTTAATGAAGAAGTCTCGTCCGCATCCTATCACCATCATCATATCATTATCATGTAACCAAGCAAACTTGCTCTTTTTTCAACTCACTCTCAACTCTTGGGGCAAATTCAACTATGATTCAAAATTGAACAATAGAAAACTATAGTACAATCACTTGCTATCCACATATGAATTGATGTAATTTTTTTTGTAAACTCTCTGTTGCGTCAATAATGGCTAGTGCTGCTGTCATATTTCATTTATGAGTTTCGGGATTTTTAAGGTTTACAACGAATCTTGAGTATTACTATGAAAATGCATATCATTGTTCTAAAAATGCTTGACTTCAACATGACTCATTACGACTATATTCATGACATAGTCTATGAATTTCTAATATGCACTTGACTAATGTACAGTGAAATTGTCAAGCTTGTAATTTACAAGTTACATAGTAGTAGTGGTAATAGTATTAAAGTCAGCCGCAATGTTTTGGTTGATCTATAATTACATTTCAGTAAAGGGACAACATTTGTAAGGCAAATATAAATATAATACATGAAATGACTTAATGGATAGCAGTCTGTATTTATTAGCGAGTAAAAGGATATCGTCTTTCGTAAAAAAACTATAAAAGCTTAGTTAATTGGAAAATGTGTACAAAAGTTTGAGACGATGAATGGCAAATCATTCACAGAATGAGCATACATGTTTAGCTTTCATATTTCAATTTGAATCCAAATTAACGCTGCCTATTTATTATTGAATACAGCTTACATAAAGCCGAAAAAATAACGTGAAAAAATTTAAACGCAGTGTTACTTAATTTCAATTATTTAAGTAATTTAGGAGGAGAAGGGTAGTAAAAATGTTGAAATTGACATTTTATTTGCATATTTTTTTAGATTTTCATTTAAAAATTGCAAATGAAACGATCAATTTGATGGCATTTGTTTTGAAAGTTTCCCGAGTAATTACTTTTTTTATTATTATTGATGATTGATGTTGAGAAAGTATGAAAGTAAATAATTTCTTATTAGTAAAAAACCGATACGGTGGTGATGGTGAATCATGATGGATGACAGGTTAATGGCAAAATGGGCTTTTCTTTTTAAGACTTGGTTTCTTTTGTCGTAAGTCTTTGGCACTTGTTCCTATTAATAGTTCACCTGACATTATGCTTGGGCGAGTTATGCCTTACCAATTTAATATTCATTACATTTGTGTTTTCTCACCCTCCCCATTTTGTTTCGTGGTAGTGATAAAACTCCTTCTTTAACTTCAACACATGTTGGGAATATAGAAGAGTGAATGCAGTAGTGGGACATGATTATCATAAACATGTCAATACATCTGCATCTTTGCGTGCGATGAGCCATGACTCATGTTTTTCTACAAAAATGGACAACACAGTTTATGACGATGACCAAAGGAAGATGAAAGAGAAGATTCATTCCGCATCCGCAGTAGCAGTCATCCATCCCTTCTTCGTCATCGTCGGCTTTTAAATTTAAACATGCTTTTTTTAGCATGCCGACTTATGCGCACGCTTTATGAGAACAAGAGATCCGCCTCTTTTTGCATCTTCTCTAAAAATAAAAGATGTTCAAAAGAGTCACATCAACAAACAATTATGATCATTGAAATTGCTGAAATTGGAAACTTACCAAAAAATTACCCTGCTGTACAGTTTCATGGAATGTACGTATGTATTTTTTATGACCGTACCATGACCATACTTAAACTGTTAAACTCGGCTGACAATTTGGTTCGTTGAGTTAGTATTACATATTGCCTACCTGTTATCTCAAGAGAGCAACGATGCAATTTTATTGTCGCTTGCGTTGCAAGTAATCTAGTGAAATCTGTGTAATAATAAATAATGACGCAGACATTTAGTGTGACATGCGAACATGTTTCTTTCTTTAAGATGTTAAATAATAGGAAAATTGCCTGGTTAGATGTAGAGATTATAGTTGTGCGAAGGATTACAACAGTACTTAAATAATTTAATAGGTATGTGCGAAAATTTCAAAACTCATTTTGTCCTTTGAAATCGGCTTTTATTTATGTTCAATGCCCATCTTCAGCTCTCTAAATACTATAAGTTATATTCCAACTTGATCATCATGCATATATGTCTATGTAATTCTGCAATTAGGGCAAATGGAAAGTTCAACAGATAAAAAAAATTAATTGATTTGACAATTATTTATTAATTTTACCGATTTTACGTACTTATATATTGCTCATTTAATTTCTTGCTATTACCTACACCTGCACCTATTTTTCGCACCTTTCTTATACCATAAATTCGCAGTAGCTAACACGAAGAATGGGGTGACCGTAACCGTATCAACTTTTACTCGTACAGTTTAGAATTGACTAAAAATGAAAGTAAAATTCTGAAACTGTGACATAAATAAATTCAAGCAAGGAAATCTTATGTAAAATTTATCGATTGCAAATTAATACTCTACTGAGGCTCAGACTCAAAGCTGACTCAACTCAACAGGTGCTTATCAAATTTCAGAATAACTTTTTGGTTGTTCATCATAGCTCACGCTGTTATCCAAAAAGAAACAAGGAATATATTTGGGAAATTATGCATTATTACTTGATAAACTTGACCCTTTCACATTAAAACGACATTCATTATTCATCGATGCATTTTTTCTGGAGAATTTTTCAAATGCTTTTGTTGACATTGACCATGATTTTGATTTACACTTGAGCATAAAGACTTCCTGGATATTTCCTTTTTGCAGGTAAAGAGCACAGGTACAGGTAGATATGGATCCAGAAAAGGGTCAAATGTGACAAATAACCTTGAACGTGAAAACTTTGAAAAGATCTTGCCTTTTAAATTGTGTATCGTGTTGTCCTTCAATCAAGCGTGAGCACAGGTAGACAATGAATACAACAATGAAACGAGTCCCGACCCCTACGATTGTTCACATAACAAGTTGCATTATAATGACATTGTTAACAAGAATGTTGACTTAAGCGAAAATGTTAAAACGAATTGAGTAGCATTTTCCGGATTGTACTAGTTCAAACAGTTGACTTGCACGTACTTCATAATGTTCGTAGGTAACTTTTTCCGAACGCAACGTCTATATTATGCGCTCTCAATAAAAGGGTCATTTTTGATGTCTGCAATCTGCAACTACAATATAATATGATGCTACTTTACAGTTAAACCATGATTGTAACATTTTTACAGTCTCATCAAGATACTACTTATTAAAAAAAAACAATGATTCAAAAAATAAAAATAGGCATCGGTGCAAAACTAGATTTCATTTTCAACAAGAAACAATTTAGGACTAAGTAAAGTTTACTCAGCAACCACCTTTTATAGGAAACTCTTGCATTTATGCGTTTTTCTCCTGACTGCAAATATTAAAAATATTCCAGAAATTGATTAAGTGTTCCGTTTAATTATCGTCGACCTATTGTTATCACAAAACAATAGCTAATTAACCTGACAACAAGATATTGCATTGGGAATTGCCACCTTTTAAGAATTTTTTGAGTTGTCGAATTAAGCAATTAGAATTCACGACTTAAAAAAAATTATAAAACGCCATGCATCTATCGGTCAAATGGTCAGCTAATCGAACTATGGCAGGTGACAAAATATATTATGCAATCATACACATGTATGAAACTGAAAAAGCTACTTGTATTTTGTATACACATAACATATATTTTGCGTCCAGGGTTCATCAAAGTCCGTAAGATCACTCGATGAAAGGGGATAACAGTCTGTCTGTTGGTGCTCTAGCTTTTACCGATTGACATGAAATTTGGGATGTACATTCGTATCGATGGAAAGATCACAGTCATAACTTTGACATGATCTCATGCTAAAACGTTTCAATGGATTTTAATGAAACTTGACATGATCATGTTACTAACAAAGATGATTATTGCGCATATTTTAAAAGGTCAAAAATCTTGACCTCGCATCACCCATGCCAATTTTTAAAAATGTGAAATAATAAATTGTGCAATTTTATTACATGGACATAATGTACCTGCTCAAAGTATAATATGCAGGTTCATTCCAGGATAATTATTTCTAAATTTTTGTATGATACATTTTGATGTTTTATATTTTTGACGGAATGGTGTTAATTTTTTTACAATTCTTCAACTGACCAATTGTTCTATTGCCGACGGTCCTATTATTTGCATAAAATATGGTATACGGGCCTTGTTTATGTTTACCTCAGGTTTTACCTGATTTTTTATTTGGTGTTGAGGGATATGGATGGATGCAGCTAAAGCTGAGCCATAAAGTTTTGACGCGACATTGTTTGTTGTGTTTACATTAAAAGTTATTTATTCATTTAAAATTAGACCATAAAGATAAATTATGTCATATATACATAGGAAGCATGATCAATGATCAAAACCAAAGCATTCTATTTAATAAGCAAAGACAGATAAATACATTTAACATTAATACTAGTGTTCAACATTCAACGATTGACATTGCTTTCAACAATTCAGTTCAATGCAACTATTGCAACCAAAATTGCGTCACGGATGAATCACCGTTGCATTGCATTTAATGGACATTCAAAGTACATACAACATATGGACAAAAACTCTTTGTTCTTTTATTGCACCCAATCTTTTAAAATGTTTGACTGCTAGCTTGGTAGTATGGAGATGGAGTGTTGCGTGTATGCGTGGGATGCCTATGTTGTCCGTTCATGCATGCAAAACGCTGAAAAAAGACAAATGACAAAATAAATGAAAATGCATGCATTCTATTTAGTTTGATGGCTCATTTCACATTTACAATTTAAAGGCTAAAAGAGTGAAGAGCAACAGGCAACAGAGAGAGAGAGCAAAGTACAAAGTACAAGACAACCAAGGCTGTCATATTAAAAGAGGAGAACGGATTAGTCAACAGCAACACACTAAAAAATGATTGCATGCTATGCACACAGAAGCACACACTACAAGGTTCTCATCGACGTACTACGTAACGTACACGGGGCATACCGAAAAACTAGAACACTTTTTCAGCTGTTTTGGTTGCATGTGCTTTTCTGTTCCCTCTCTACATTCTATTGATACAACGAACGACATGCATACAGACGAGTACCTACATACAATTCCATTCAACAAATTACACAAACTATCTTTTTGATTCCACGATACATAATAATAACACATTATACAATTTTACTCACTCTTCTTATTGCACTACTACCAAACCATCGTCGTCACATCATATCATATCATCAAAGACAACAAACTCGTTAGAGACATCATATCAATCCAAGACGATGATGAAGTTTACGTTTAGCATGGTTTAGTTTTTTAGAGTATTTCGCTCACTCACGCTGTCTGTTTACCTATAT
Organism: Entomobrya nicoleti; assembly: GCA_034695465.1. Taxonomy (NCBI): domain Eukaryota; kingdom Metazoa; phylum Arthropoda; class Collembola; order Entomobryomorpha; family Entomobryidae; genus Entomobrya; species Entomobrya nicoleti. The sequence goes on along the minus strand of JAQFZG010000191.1, from coordinate 24,798 downwards.
CTTTGCTGTGTGATGATGAGCTTAGTTTTAGTTGAGTTGAGCAGATTTGAGAGATAAAATTATTGACGGTAACAATAAATCTCATCAATAAACCAGCTAGGCAGGCAGAGAGTTTCAAGTGGTTGCAATACACACAAGTGGTATTATAATAGTTTGATAGAAGAGAGAACACTGGAGAGCGAGTTTTATATTGTTAAACGAGGGAGTCCAGTCTAGTCCACGAATCAATTTTAAAACAAGCTATTAAATTAGGGCAAATTATTAATGGCAGTGCAACTGCAGTTTAGTTAGTTAGTTAAATCAGACTACAAGAGAGTTTAATTTTTGGAGGGGACGGGCGTTTAAAAATTACGAATTTTCCCACCGTACATTTAATTTGTAATTTATAATGGCTTTGGTAGCCTTGGGGCCTTGTTAAATATAAACCTTGATTTTGAGTTGAAGTTAATTTTAGATTATTGTTTGTGTTCAAAATAGGGTATTAAAGATAATAGAGTGTGGAGTAGTTTGGTCTGGTTAATTTTTATCCAAGGTTGGTTGGTGTTTAAAAGAAAAAGTCAATTTTAAAAGTGTTAGGTTAGGTTTTTGTTTACTTTGGCCTTCTGTCTTGTTGGTTGAGATACTTGTTTTTTTCTTGAATAGTAAAATGTCAGTTCTTCCAAGTACAAGTTTAACTATTTCTACTTTTATTGCCCATTTTCTACCAACTAATGAACGTCCCCGTGTTAAACTCTACAGTAGGTCATATAGAAGTCTTGATACATCCTTTACACTTTTGCTTAACGTTATTTAGTCAAGTAAAATAGGTTAGAAGAATATTAGTTTTAGTATAGACAGTTGGGAATTGAGTAGGAAATTGTTTAGCTAGTTTTAGAGAAATCATTTATTTTCTTACAAAAGCGCTATAGTAGTATTTGCAATAAATTGTAACTATTTTTTCTACAATGCAACATAATTTGTAAGTCTTACGATTAGGAGAAGGCTTCCGAAGGATAACGTTTCAAAATCATTGATAAATATTTCAAGCCTGTAAATCACGACTGGTAAGTCGACTTTAGACTACTGTTGAAATGCGTGCAAATTGAAGTAAGTAAGTAGTCATTCGCATTTATCTGTTCTGGTATTTTGAAACTATTGTTTTTAGATTCAAAATGGCAAGCCGAAGGGATGTTCAAGCACTGCAGGCTGTTTTCGGGGACATTCCTGAAGAGGATTGTAGAGTTTTAATGGAAGAATTCTCTGGCAAAGGTGAGCAGTTAAAAAAATCTATGTGCTTTTATCTGTGATTGGCGAACGAAATGGCCATTTATCATTAGATTATCTTATCAAAACATTCTAATGTGACCTTCAACAGATATTGAAGAAGTTATTCAGAATGTATTGGAAGCTATGGATACATCTGGATTCTCGTCTATTACCGACTTAATTTGGCACATCAGGGAAAATCCTGCGTATGGTGTCCGAAGAAGTAGATCCTTCACCGAAAAGAACGTGCACAAAGATTCATGGAGTGTGGCCCGATCAAGATCCTCAAACACCATGAGGAGCGTGGGTAACAATGCACAGATTTCATCATCTCAGCAGCAATCACAGAGAGTCCTGCCTACTGTGGCTCAGTTAGAAGCAAGCAAGCAAGGTGCATTCCAAATGCAGCATTCCCAATCCCAATCAATGCCTTTCAGTGGAACCAAAAACCCGATTCGAATTGTAAGAAATACCAAAAATGTGGATCAAATTGGTATCCGAGCATTTCTGACAAAGTACATGCAGGATACCGAAATGCGTAATGTTCTGTACGAGATTCAGGAGAGACGTGATGACAAAATTTTAATTCTTCTGCGGGGAGCTTCTGGCTCGGGAAAGTCCACCTTAGCTTTGGTGCTCTGGAGTATTACCGAAAGAGGAGATATTTGCTCAGCAGATTTATACTTCACAAACAGACACGGACATTATGTCTTTGACAGGTCGGCGCTAGGTGAAGCACACAAGAGTTGTAAGAACCTCTGCAAACTTGGAATGTCACGAGGAGATACACCGATTGTGATTGATAACACAAACACGACAGTGGACGAAATGATGCCGTACGTTGAAATGGCTGTAGAACATAACTATGAAATCAAGATTTTGGAGCCAATAACTGAATGGAAGACTAAGCCGGGAATCTTAGTTCAGAAAAATACACACGGAGTTCCAAAACGCGCCATTGAATCTCAACTTGAGAGATTCGAAAAAACCTCAGTGAAAAGTATGGTGGATCGGGTCATGATTAAACGACAACGACCGCAATCCAAGAGCAACGTTAATAACCGACCTACTCAGGATTTAGATTGGGGACAAACGTCATTGGCGGCAGGAGGAAATGATCAATGGTTTCCTGCAGGACGACCTAATGCACAGTCTTCAGGAATGCGGTCAGGCGTGTTGCCTATGAATTCTGGGCACGTCAGAAGCAGGGCCAAAGCACCATCCCCGTTATCTTTTCAGCAGACACACCAGTTATCTTGGACAGACCCACCACCTGTTGCTCCCGCGTCGCCTATGATGCTGTCAGAACTATTGCCTGATTTAAAGCGAGGAAATAATGGAAACAACCCAAAGTCTAAGAGATCAAGTAAGTTGACTTGTGTAATTTAATACATATTTGATTTTATTTGGTAAAAACTGACTAATTAATTGTGTGTTTTTTTGTTCAGACAAACGGAACGGTAATCCTGGAGCTGGTGGACAATCCCCAGTACCTCCAGCAACCTCGTCAAAAGCACCCCAAGGTGCAGCTTGTCTGAATTTTGAGGATCCTGCGCACCAAAAATTCGAACGTTTGTGTAAACTTTTCCCAAATGTTCCAAAAGAAAAGTTGGAGGATATTTTCAATATGCACGAAGGCGAACTGGATGACTGTGCCTCAGTACTAATGGAACAGGGCATTGAGATGACGGGGAGCTTGGATGAAGATGACGAGCAAATAATAATAAATGAATTGGATGACGTTTCTCCAGTGTCTGAAGACAGAAGTGAAGATCTCTTCGACGACTGTAGCAAAAGCACGGGCTCTACTGGCAACACCAAACTTTTGATCGGAAGTAATGAAGAAGAGGATGATGAAATGTTCGCAGTGTCTCCTTTTGCTGATACAGCTATCGAAAATGGATACGAGTTTAATGGTGCCGCTGGTGGTTCCACTGACTATGACAGTGAGACGTTTGAGTTGATTTTACCCGTTGAATTCGCTCGAGTACTTCTTAACGCTTATGGCCATCCCGAAGATGAGCAGAGATCTTTGTCTTTGGACGAACTTACTGTCAAGGTTCCCGTCGACGCAGCGTTTGAAATCTACAAGAGTCTGTATCTCAACTTACATAAAACTGAGACGGAACTTGCAAGGCAAAACTCCTCTGATGAATCTGAGAGGTCAAATTCTCCGGATTCCTATACCGCAGATGCAGATGCAGTCGGTGGTATGCAGGCCTTGAGTCTGGATGATGAGTTAAATGCTATCGCTATAAGCATTAGTCAGATGGACTTAGAGACTCGTTCTGGAAACCCTAACCTTGCCGTCATTCAAGATATTGAAGCCAAGTTATGCGAGAAAACGCAGGAAGCTTATCGCTGCTTTGCAGCTCCCAACCGGACTATGGCTCAAAATATTAATTTCAGTATGCTCAAGCAGGAGTATATATACTTAGATCCTTCTGTTGTCGATGAAGTTTATATTCAGTGCTTCCTCAATGTGGATAAAACAAGGGCGTGGTTGAATGAGATGTATCCACACACTTCTTCTCAGTTGCGAGCGAGTAAAGCGGTAGAAAAAAATTCTTCTTGGAATCTAAAGTATAATCCTAAAGACGTGCAGTTATACTCGGTAAGTTGTTTAAATCCTCGTGAAGTTTAAGCGTTGATCAACAATTTTGCAAATATGTTTACTGTTTTGTTTTTATCTATATTTGTCGTAGCCCCGAGACTTGGCATCGTTTGAACGAACCTACGATGAGTTGGAGCAAGAGTATCGGGCTCAAATGGCTAAAATGCGGAACTGTCATGAAAAATGCAAAACTTTAAGCAACCCACAAATTAAAGCTCACTACATTAAAGAGGTATTATTCAACTGTTTTGTGAATGTCATGGAATTTATCATTTGTTTATATTGGTGAATGCAAGTTAAACCCTTTTTTTGTTTTACAGGCTAACGAAATAAATGATAAGATTAAAGGTTTAGCGGACGAAATGCAGTACTATCGCGCTATCAGCATTAATTCGAGACACAAGAATGACCAGATACTTGATTTACATGGGTTAAAAATCAGCGGAGCAATGCGTGTTTTGAAAGAGTTTCTTTGGGTATATTTTTACACATTAGCATACTTAGTCAATTCTAAACATGATTTTGACTTTAACTGTTGCTATTTTTATTGTGATTATAGTTTAAGGAAGATGAGTTTCTTAATGCTGGTATTCCAAAGATGATTCTACTGATCATAACGGGTCAAGGCAAGCACAGTAGGAATGGTTCACCCGTTCTGCAACCTGCAGTTAATAATTTCTTACGGCAAAGGAAATATATGTACGTTTTTCAAGCCCTTTTTGCGAAATCATTTTATTATTACATGTATTGCATTGCCAAATGTTCTAATTACATATATAAATCATGTATCTTTAGATATCACGCGGGAAAACCAGGATCTTTCACTGTCATTTTCACTAAATCTAGTCTCCGCGGACGACGAAATTATTGAAGGATGAGGCTTTGCTTTGGATTGGATTTCTACCTTTAGTAAATATGATAATTTAGTTAGCTTAGAAGCTAAAAATGGAGGGTGGTTGAAATTGTGTGCGTTTTATTTTGATAATTGGAAATATTTGCACTCATTATAATGTATTTAGTATTTAAAATTGTAGTACGAAAAATGAGCTTGTTGGATGAGGTATTAACAATCTTATTATAGTTCAAGATAAGTGGTGTTTAATTGTAGAGCTGTACTGAGCTATTAATATAAATTCTATATAAATATTACGTCGTTGTCAAGTATGCATTTTTTGGTTGTCAAATCAGACAATAACAAAGAAAAATACTGTGTGTGGTTTTTAGGTGTAGACTATTTTGTTAAACAATAAGATAAAAAGTTAAAGATTTAAGTCTTCACTATGTTATGAAGATACATTATCTCGCGTGTTACTCATAAGCTACAAAACATTATGGTGCAGCAGCTATTGTTAGCCAAAGTTATCTGTTTTACAGAGTCAGTCGTTTGTTTCAGAGAATTTATGCGACGCTAGTCCTTTGGTGGTAAAAAAGGAGGTGCCTTTAAATGAACATGTGATTTTCATGAAAAAGTACAACTTTATTGTGTGTGGGTGTCGTGTGATTTGTATTTGTTGTTGTAAGAGAAAGGTATTGAATCCAAGTATTTTTTAGAAAAGGATTTCAAAGAAATGTCGTTCTAATACATGTATCCCCTTTACTTCAGTACCTTTAAAAATGTATGAACTTGAAGTAATATATTGTTATTGTACCTTTGCAACGTTACACTTTTGATACAAAAAATGGTTGATTTCCCTTGTGTACAATTTTTGATAGTTTCCCTGATAAACTGGTGATACTCTTAAAAAGTCAAGTGCATTTATTAGTTAAGATATTACGAAAATAGAAACAGTATCAAAAAAATCTAATTGTATATTTGTAGAGTTTAATAGTTCAGAGAGATGTCCTTTGAAAACTTTTCGAGAGTATTATACTTTTTTATTCTTGAGAGTGTAGTGTAGTTCTTCATATTATTGTTTATTAAGTAATCGTGATTACGAATAGATTAGAAAAAATGTAGATTAGCTAATGAAAACTTTTTATTTTTGACTGCTTTGATTAAACATAGTCCAGTCATTAGTCATTAAGCAAGATAAATTATTGCAACAAAAATGCCGAACGAAAAACTCATTGAGAGCTGCTTTCATGAATGATCTGATTAAATGAAACTTTTATTCATGTGAGTAGGTTGTATCCTAATGTGTTTTTTAACTTCTCACTATAAATCAAAAAAGCAAATTTCAATGAATTATGAAAAACGCTCAAATGAAAGTGATCTATTATTTTTGTACAATAAAATATAGTTCTAGATGATAGATTAAGAACAACTTATTATAAGTTTTAGTAAGCTGATCGATAAAGTAGTAAAATGATGAAGTTAATGCGCTATATGATTTAATGAAATTTAATGTTTGCGTAAATACCCATTGTTAACTTTCAGAACAAAATAAAATGTACAGAATTTAAATTTTTGTTGTCGTGTTGCTGTTCCTATTCATGCAGTTAAGGAATATATTCTTGAATGCATGATGAATTTTGATAAAGGTTATCGCTAATCATATTTTATCGAAAATCTGACGAGTGAATCTAGTTTATAAGAAATATAAGGGCGGTGTGCCAATATTAACTGTTTTCTCACTCTCTTATTGCCTTCATTATGGTAACATTATTGGCAGGTGCATCGTTTCTAATCTAAATACATACCTATGCAAGCTTGCACAATTTTCTGTACTCCTCTAGTCACTCGACTCAATGATGTGGGAAATGATCCTGGAAGAAAGCGAAACTACACTTTTAAAATTCTTGGCATATTTTTGACGCCGACAACTCGTTAAAAAATCGTAGCGAAATTTTAGATTGAGTTTGTGCATAGCGTACTATAGAAAATTCTTGTAGTAGGCTATGGTTTGTACTACACAACAGTACAACACACACACAAGTATGATATAATTATATTGTAAAAACCATTTACAACTTACTGACCATCTTATTTTATGCCGTAATTTAGGTTTAATGACATGTCCATTATTATTATTACATGATACAAAACAACTAATCAGTTCATTGTGCTTTATTTGTTACTCTTTAACTGACTAATGGTTCTCCATTTTCCCCCGTGATGCGTACATATTTGTTGAATACATGCGTAGTCACTTGTCGCGAAGCGCCCCAGCATGGAGCAAAGGAGAAAGCAAAACTGAAGGCGGAACCTCAAACTTTAAATATCCTAATAGCCTAGTAGCCTATATTCTTTCTGAGCAACATCCAAAATCGGAGATCAACAGAGACAAACAAGCAGAGCACAGGTTGAATGGGGTTCAATGCTTCACGGGCTGTTGTTGAGCTGTGATGAGATGAGATGTGATGCACTTGCACTTGTTTGCTGCTATCTTGAACTTGAACAAGGCCGAGTAAATCCAGGTAATAAATTTTAATGATCAATTAATTACCACCAGTGCGATGTTTCATTTATTAAGTAAACTATTGTTTAGTAATTTCTTGTTGTCAACATAAGGAAGTTACTATTAATTGTTTTTAATATTGTCTTTTAGCTGTCAATTAGTCTGCTTGCTGGGAAGGGATCAGCTGTAGCTTTGCTACTGTCCGAATCTGACATATATAGCTTTCACCCAATTTTTGTTTTCTGTGAAGGGATTGGAGTAACTTAAACAAGTAAATGTGCCCAAATTAATTGATTGTGGTTATATTTGAACCATTGACAATTGTTAATTACTGTATCTGTATATACGTGATATTTATGTGTTGGTTTTTGTGCTTTCAGATAACTACGAAAGAGGTGTAGTTTGAGTGTCTGTAAAAATGGGGGGTAAACACAGAAGTAAGAAGAGAAACATTATTAAGCAACAACGGAAAAATCAAGTAATATATTACATTGAAATACTATTTATAATATTTATTTATATTAATTGTGGTCAGCATTAATGACGGGGCGATAGTTGATAAGGGTCCTCCCTTTGGTCTTTTCCAAAATTCCAAAAAATAATTTATTATGGTTTTAACCTAACCGAACCGAACCTAACCTAACTCTTCAAAATTCAACTTTAAAATAGCCTAACTAAAATAAAGTTTAAAAAAGTAATACCAAAGGACCCTTATCTAATTAATTATCGCCCCGTTCTACAACCCAGCCTGTAGTCAGTTTTAAGTTAATCTGTGGTTATGATAAACATTGAGAGTTTGAACAAAAGAATTCGGTGCCTTTGTTATTTTATGTTCAGTTGATTCTGATCCTCCACCAAATGGCATTCCATTTAAGTAACACATTTATTTATGATTTATTATTTCTCAAAATTGTAGTTGCTTCATAAATTTTCGGTGGATGAGCGAGTCTTGTGCTACGAGCCTGACAAGAATAAAGCGAGAGTTTTGTACGACGCTAGGGTAAGTTATGAATTATGATCAGATTGGTTTTGTTACACATTGTGTATTAGTAGCAAAAGTGTGACATTATCAATTATTCTGATTTACAGGTTCTTGAAGTTGTTGAACGCAATCAGAAGAGCAAAATTGTGGTGGAATATAAAATCCATTTTTTTGTAAGGATTTGTTTCATTATAATTTCATTTTTTAGTAAGCGATCCTACCTTGTGAAGTTTTTAAGACTAAATCTTAACATTTCGTTACTTTTAGGGCTGGAACTCATCGTGGGATCGATATGTCACCGAGGACTGTGTCTTAAAGAACACGGAGCAGAACAAGGAACTCCAGACAGATCTGAAGTCTAAAGCGGATGCCTTGCTCGGAGATCACGTGTAAGTGTTACTATCCATAGTTAATTTCAAATTTTAGATTAGTTTTTTAGTTCTTTAATGGGGATTGGTTGTTCTGGTTAGTAATGCTCACTCAGCAATGGAGTAGAAGCTTTTATAGCTTTTAGTTACTTTCTAATAACTCAAACCAGTTCAATAACTGTAATTTTATCAAGGTTGTTTAGCTTTATCTAATTGGATGTTTTTCAAAATCAAATTTTAAGTACAAAGTGGAGTCAAAATTGTATACATACTTATTAAAATTGGCACTTGGAATATTCGTAATTTTGTTAGTTACCAGTTCGTAACTCAGTGCTCAGTGATTCAGCAAACCCGATGTGAACAAAATGGACACGTTGTCAGTAGCTAGTATCTTGCATGCAGAGTATATGATTTAGGCAATTAAGAAATGATTAAGTTTTGTAAAAACTTCGTCAACAGCAAACACGACAGTGACTCCGAAAGTGATGGCGAGAGCAAAGCCGACAGTAGTGAAAGTAACAGCGGCGAGGTGTGGGAAGTTACTGCTGGTAGAAGTTTTGCCTCTGTCGTGAGTGGCACTGTTCAGCAGCCCGTTGTTATCAAGGACGAACCTATTCAAGCTAAGGCTCCAACTCCAACTGTCGAGAAAGCGGAGTCTAGTCAGAAAACTGTGGAGCGAATTCTGGGTAATTGGCTTGAATCGAATAGGAAGTACAGGACTCTTAATGATCCAACAGAAGTTCCTGGGCCTCATTCGAAAATGATAACTATTAAAACGGCCTTGTCAAAGAGCAAGTTTCGCGGCGTTAAGAATATGATCAAGACTCACGTACGTTCTCCTGTTTTTCGGGCCAAAAGGTGCGCTTACATTGCGCTTAATGATGATGATGATGAAGAAGAAGATAATGAGTCACCAGCTAAATTTTTTAAGAAGCCCAAAATCAGTTTACTCAACTGGGATCCAAATGATGACTTATATTTTCTCAATAGACCAAAAACACAATATGACTCAGGCTTATTTTTGAAATTGTATGAGATGAGCACTTGGGAGCCATACGGCCCAACTAATCGCACCATCGTATGGTCGAAGTATCCGCCACCAATGAGCCTTACTGAGGCTGAAGCGGAATATCTGTTTGCGGAACTTGAACCCCAAGATACTCGTCCCAAGTATCAGTATACAAAGGAGCTCTCGCCCGAAGAAATTTCGGAACTTGTTGGTCCCATGTCGCCAAATCCTATGAGTGATTTGTTAGTTGCAAATGGATTGGAGCGATATGTCAATGACTTCATAAGAGAGAGTATTGATTTGGCCGAGTTTCGCTTGATGACTGACGTAGAACTGCGATACGCTGGTGTGAGCGCGTATTTAGATCGAAAGAAAATGCATCAGGTGATTGCTGAAATGAACCGAATATCTCCACCTTATGAGGACGAGTATGGGATTTTCGATAACATTGATAATGGTTTCAACCAGTATCAAGGCGGTGGGGCTCCACAACAGATCAAACAGAATATTTACTATGGATTTTGTTGCGACTATTACGTTTAAGACATGATTACTGCTTCCAACTAGTCTTAGCTAATATTTTGTAAATAATTTGACCGATTATTCTTTCATTTTATAATTACGTTTTCATTTTGCTTACTAACCTAACTTATGTATGTACTTTTGATTATTTATTTATGATTATCATTTACCTGACTCTACTCAGCGGTGTATTGGTTCCATATTATTATGTAGCTAGATATGTTTGTCTGTAGTTCGTATCATGACTGTATCAAAACACATTATTTATTACCTTTGACTTTTAGTTTCAATATTGTATCCCTATTTCACTCCTGTCTTACTCTCAACTCTTTTTGTTTGATTTTATGAGAATTGATTATGAAGTATTGCATTTAGTAGTATAATATTTGATTTTGATTTGATTTCTGTTATTTAATAAAAATTTCTTGTGAGGAAAAACTATGCATCATTCTCCTAGTTAAGGGAGTCAATATAGAAATATAGCAACGTTCTTAGTCGATACTAGAACTAGATAATAACGATAAAATTGTGTCGAATTTCGTTTACTATTCGACCGTTCGATCGTAGTGGAATGTTTACTTAGTCGACCCATAGAAATTAGTGTATTGAGTAGACCCATCAAGTTAGTTAAAATGATTAGAACGAAAAGTTGCCAGTTTAATTGTTATTTAGATGCATGTTTAATTCCAAACGTTCATTTAAGTAGCATGCAAACTTTATTTTTCAATTCATACTCTGAGTGGTTACTCATGTACTCAATGATGAATTTTTCCAAATTTGCGACCGAATTGTTTTTTGAAGGCATATTTAGCCACCAAAATTTGATCTTTTTAAATCTTAAAAAGGGATTTGCTATTTGTACCGAAAACTGACTTTTTAACTCACTCACTATTTTAAAGCTATAAATAAATATAAGGAGGCTCAGTCAAAAGCACTGTACGGTTGCCCATTTTAAAATAGTTTATGGTGACGTAGATAGTCCTTCTTGATGGCTTAAATAAGCTCTTGGTACTAGACTGATGGTCGACTACAGACCGTACACAAATAACAAAATCATGGGTTACGGTAAGGCACGACTCGCCATGAAATATATATTTTGCGGCCACCGAAATTATATGTTTGCGGCCGCAAAAAATGCGGCCACTGGAAATGTATTTGCGGCCAGTAAGTCCAGTACTTACCTAGTACTAAATGGAGTGAAGCCCTAATTGCTGAGCTTTAACCTAACCTAACCGAACCTAACCTAACCTAACTTTATTGAAATCCACCTAAACTACCAATTCTATTAATTTAGGTTAGGTTAGGTTAGGTTAGGTTCGGTTAGGTTAGGTTTAAAACCTTATAGTATCGGTGGTCCCATGATTTTGCGGCCGCTTTTTTGGTGGCCGCATGTTATTGCGGCCGCCTTTTTTGGTGGCCGCATGTTTTTGCGGCCGCCTTTTTTGGTGGCTGCAAATATATAATTTCGGTGGCCGTAAAAATATATATTTCATGGCGAGTCGTGCCTTACCGTAACCAAATCATGAGAGGGTGGAAAGTGGTCTCAGTTCTCAGTCTGTAAAGTTAGGGGCGCTTATATTGTTAAAAGAGTACCTGGGTATGTTAAAATTTACGTCTTTTTGGAATAATGTAATATAAGTACATACATTCCATATTAATATACATTTTTCGACTAAAAAATCGGTCGACTGTAAGTATTTCCGTAATATTATGCTGACTTAGGTAAAAAAAAGTACGACTTACTCTTGTAAGGTTTACTAACTTAGTCATTTTAGCTAATCATTGATTATCATTTATCGTCTTCGATTCTGCTAATTATTTTGAACAATTTATGCAAATAAAATGTCATGTAATATGATTACAGAAAAAAGAAGAAACGAAAGAAAACACTCTCCGAATTATTGAAGGAGGTCACCAAGGACAAAAACGTGAAAAGTGACGGGAAAAAAGGAACATCTGGTGATGGTGATGACTCCAGTAACTCATCTGGAAGCAGTGACTCTTCTGGTGAGGAGGAGTCAGATGAGGAGGATCAAGTCGTCTCACGAATTATTCTTACCGACAAAATGAAGGCAATTTTGGAGCAGGACTACTTCAACATTATGACGAAAAATATGGTACAGTACAGAAATGAGTATATTTGTAAATGTTCCAACAACTGAGGCACATGAAACGATTTTTCATTCAATGTTTATTTTTTAAACAACAGCTAGTCAAAGTACCTGCAGAATTTTCGGTCATCTGTGTATTCGAGGGCTATGTGAAGTTTACTGGATTTAGAGAACTAAGGAAAATGGTAGAGCAGCACAAGGCCTATTTCACCACAACAGGACAACAACAAATAGTAGCCTCAGCGTCTACTTCAGTATTTAGCGCATCTGCATCTGGTGCTAATCCCAAAACCTTGAATCAAGCCAAAACCCTGAATGACGCTTGGGCGGAGGATGTTGCAAGAATTTACAGGAAAGTGCGTCAAGCACAAGAAATTGTGCACGGGTTGAAAGTAATTTTTGACTATATGCTTTATCAAATGTTGTTATATGACGTGGAAAATGAGCAATACAAAACGCATAAAAGGATGCGTCCAATGATGCCCGATATCAATTGGTAAGTTGTATGCAATGCCCTTCGTTTTGGGATTTATTTAAATTAGACGAACATTTGTTGTCATTCAAGGTTACGAAGGTGGTTCAATGAGTTCAAAGCGTATTTTTCCGGATTTTGTAGTTCGATGCTGGTACCACGGCTTCCAGTACCTGGTTCAGTAACTTCGAAAGAGGATGCAAAGAAAAAGGATCAAAAGAAAGGAGACCACGAAACTCCATCGACTTCCAAAGCTTCGAGGTGTTTATTTTTATTTTTTGCGTTTTATTTAATTTTCCATTCCATTTTAGGTAGCTAGGTTCAGTGTGTTTGTTTCTTTAATATGTTAGAGCTGTTGCTGGAACTTCCAAGGAACATCATTCCGAAACCTTGAACAAATTACGGAAGCACTCCAAGGCTGCTGGGGAGGAAAAAGAGCGCAAATCTGATCGAAAATCAAAAGCTGGAGATGCCTCAATGTATGGGTTTTAATGTTTTGTTTTTGCTATATGACTTTCAAGACTAAAGATGTATGTATGTTTTATCATACTTTTTTCTTTAAGTTTGTCCACCAATTTATTTGATTATGCTGCTTGGACAAGAGCAATTAACAAGTATTCGAGCGAACTCCAAGCTTGGGAGATGCTACCTGAGGACTGTTACCGACAAGAATCGCCTGATCCTTGCATGGTCTATGGACTAATTCATGTTCTCAGGTTTTTTGGTAAGAATTTTTAGATGAAAATTTTGAAAATGAGTTTTCTTTTCTTTCAATGTTTCTTTGTCTTCAATTTTTAGTTAAACTACCTGATATTTTAAATCGGATGCTGATTCCTCGACGAAAGGTTAGGATAATTGTCAACCATGTCAACCATATGATAGAGTAAGTGCTAAATTGTAAAGCTTACGTTTTGAATTACAGTTTAGAAAGAACGACGAAGAATTACTTTTATTTTAACTATTTTGGAACGACTTTATATTTTTCTCTATGACAGTCATATTCAGACAGCGTACGCATTTTCAGTTAGCCGATTGTATGTGCCCATTCCAAGACAAGTTTACGAAGAGGACCAAATCAGAATTGCTGCTCCACCACCAGAAGAAAAGCAAGTGGAAGTAAAATTAGAAGTTGAAAGAGATTTTAGTCAATACAGCACAAGGAATTACCAACTTATTCCTCTGGTGAAAGCACGGCCTCAATTGCCAAAAGTCGTGGAGGTACCATTGTCCACAACAGAAACTTTGGAGGAACATCAACTGACAATCAATTCAGAGATACCCCTGCCTATTCCAATTCCTCCTGAAGATTCCATTGAAGAAATCCAAAAGGTTGCTGAGACACCAATAATTCAAGCTAAAGCGCCAAAGCAAAAAGAACCATCTATTTCCAAGAAGCCTGAAAAGGCCCCTGTCACAGTTGCGGAAAAACTTAAACAAGACATCAAAAAGGAACCTATATCACCACCAATTAACCTTGAAAAGGCAACTAACATTCAACCACAGGCCAAAAAGAAGCAAGCTGCGAAGCAAACGGTCTCCCCTCCTGTGCAACCAATGGTTCGTCAAGTTCGGAAATCCGCAGCTCATGCTGCTTTCAAGAATGCACATTTATTTGTGTCCCAGCAACATCTCACAGCTCGTACCATCGCAGCTTCAGCATCAACTGCTGCCGCTGCTGCTGCAAATGCTGTGGTTAAGCAAGAACCTGGTGAAGAACAAGCATCAACTTCAACATCTTCCTCATCATCAAGGAAAAGAAGCTTACCTAGTGATGCTCCTGTAAGCGCACCCAAACGGGTTACCCGCACGAGTGATGTTAAGCCAACTACTTCACTTAATGAAAGTGGTTCATCGGCGAGCAAATCATTTACAAATCAAAGCAGAAAGAGTAGGCAGGAACAAAGATCTTCTAACGATAAACATGATCGACACGAAAGTGACAAAAAGAGTTCCTCGAAATCTCCTCAGGGTCGTCGTCCTTCAAACAGTCCAGTAAGAAAATCTAGAAATTCAGAGGGTAATCACCCAAACAATTCAAAGAGCACAACAGCTCGACGAACTTCTTCTGTGAGCTCTACTCCCAGATCATCGACCGATCGAAAAAGAAACAAGAGCAAAGGCGAAGACGAAGTTGAAAAGAAGTATGCCCCACCGGTAGATGAAAAACCAAAAGTTGAACCTAGACGGATTTCTTCTCCAAGACCTTCGAAGTCGGGCAGGGATGCTGGTGGCAGCAGAGATAATCGCTCCCATACTACTAAAACTCCGCAGAAAAGTGTGTCGCCCACGTCGACAAATACAATCCGATTGCGTTCTCGCTCTGATGAGCGGCAACTGCGATCTAAGGGTGCTTTAATAAATGCTTTATCATTACCAATGCAGTCCACTACGTCACGATCTTCATCATATTCTCGTTCTGGAAACTCAGAAGCCGAGAAATCTCCAAAGAGGCGTGAGTCAACTGGTAATAAGGATACTGATCCACCATTTAAAAGGGGACAGCAGAAACGCAACTAAAATGTATATTTTTATTATGCAGAATTGATGCGTATATTTGTGAGTACAGAGATAAATAAATTGTCTTTGTTTTTATTGATTGTTAACGTAATGGTTCTATTGTAAATTATGCAGTGTCCGAGATTCCGATCTGGATATTAATTTTGTATTAAAACTACAGATTTTTAAAAGTATCGCTATTACGGCCTCAACGAAAATCTAGGGCCCTAATATTCTGTAATTGTAAAACATTAATTAAACTTCGTACATCAAAATGTATTATTTTTGATGAGCATTACAGTGCTTTCATTTTATAAATATTTTAAAAGGATCACTATGACAAAAATATTATAAAATCCGGTGTACCGAATGTAAACTAAGGACCAGTATCAAAGTTTCTTAAAGTATGAATTGGTTAATAAAATGTACAGAATACTTTCACTGCTTTTTATTCACTTCTTTTTAATATTTATTACTTTCAGTTTATATCATATTTATTTTAACAACTAAAGACAGGCAACAAAATTATGTTCAATCTGATATGAGCTTATTTAAAACGACTGGAATCTGACTGTGTCTGATTGCATCATATGAGATATTTATAGGGATATTTCAAAATATGTTTTCACATACCTTAGTTTTAATGTTTATGTGCAGGTCATTGAATTGAAGTGTTAATTGAATCAAATGACGAAGTTACTTCTTTGACAAATCGAGTATTTACTTTTCGCCAAAAAAATCATCACGATCACTGTATTTCATGTTACATACGTCATTGACATTGAGCTGGGAGCAGGGAGATATGCAGTTTTCATAATAAAAATACATACATACTCGTATACTACTTGGACATAACTCTTCTTTTTAAGTATTGTCTCTGACACAAATAGTCATGAACACTTTTACAGAATTCCTTGTTTACTTTTTTCCATAAGAGACTATGTATTGAACGTTTGAACAGCTGTTCTTATGGAACAAAGTAAACAAGGAATTCTGTAAAAGTGTTCATGACTATTTGTGCCAGGCACAGTACAGGAAGAAATTAAGGATAATGAACTGAGCAGCTACCTTAAGTTTAACACGATCATTTTTTTCATTCCGAAAAGACACATTTTCCTCCGCTTCTTCTATACCTTATTTTCTGACCATCTTAATTTAAAGGTTAAAAAAATTGAAAATTGAGTGAGCATGAACAGGCTTAACTTGCTAAACTACTTTAGGGAAAGAACAAGCAACATCATGTAAAACAAACCTGTCGACGAAATTTCAAAGCTTGTCATAAGCGTTTAGTATCAGCATCACCGAAACAATTAGACGAAAAAAACCTTGTTTGAAAGCACCCACCGTGCCCGCTTGTCTCGAAAATCCGGACAGGAATCCGACAAAACAAACAATAATGCATACACTGATCTTTTATGTGAATGAACTCTCTCTCTCTCTCTTCATTTCTATATGCCTACGTGACAACTGATCACTCATAATCAGGAAAAAATAAATACATTTGTAAAAAAGGTAAGGAACACATAAAATTTCATTTTTACGATACGATACGACTAGCAGCAGCAAAAGTGAAACATGATTGCCAAAAAAAAACCGATGCATGCTTTTTAGTACCTAAATCTGCCTAGCAACGACACACAATGATGTACTTCTAGAAAGGTGCATGACTTATATTGCACTGTCCTTTCGGAAGGGTTGAAGATTTGTTCAAATGAATTATTCATTTAAAAGCCATCGCCCTGTTTTGCAAATGGTGATTTTAAAGACGTTTTATCACCTTCAATAAAATCAGAATTGATGTTTATGTAGAATACATATACTTTTTATAGAATTTAACACTTAATAGACACATTTGTTGTTAAGATGAAAATGATCATGATGGGATCAGTAAGATCAAGTCAGAGGTCTTTTCTATTTCTCAGAAATGTTTTTCATGACATGTTTTTTGTTAACATTTCTCTCGTGACATTGACATTGAAATGCATCCCAGACTAACAACTCTTAGTTTCATGCAAAAAAAATTTCTCACTTATTGCGTTTCAAATTAGTATTGAATTATATTGTAATTAAATTTAAATTTTAAGTATTTGTAACGTTCAACGCTACGATCACTTTTTATCTGATTAAATACTTAACTAAATTAATTGGAAACCTTTACAAATGAAGCATGAAAAATTTATGATTTATCATCGTGCTATATAGTGCGTAGTTACAATTTTTGAAGTCATGCAGTAGTTATTCCTCCTTAAAACTATTCTAATAATTAATCAGACAAAAAAATACAGCGCAACAACTTAAAAAAAATTATAAAACATACCATTAAAATAAATAAATTACTCATTATATTAACATCAGAGAACACAAAAAGTATAAATACTATATAACATACGTTTTATTTATCAGTTATAGCTTTAAATTATGTTAAGTGTTGTAGCACAAATCTGGAATGGAATGTTAGAAAAGTAATTTTGACATTTATTTGAAAAAAAAAATAGCAATCAACATTTTCACTCTGGCTATTATCAAAATGAAGAGCAGTGTGAGAACCCATGTAGGTCACATGAACTATGGCACATGTCGAATGAATTATGATTATGATTAACTTTCATGTGAAGTTCAAGTGAAAAGAGAATATAGCATTGCGATCTTCCAATAAAATGTCAAGCTCAGCAAATAAACATTTGGTTCGCTGGAAGTTCCATGGAACATGCATTATATAAATCGCATGTAACTGATTGTCTTGAGCTCTACACACTCACGTGAACACGTGGCCCATCTTTGACAGCATCAAAATGTAAGAATTTGTAAATTATATACCTACCCTTGCTCGTACCTATACCAAAATGCTCTTGAACTTCAGTTGGGGGCTTTGGAACAGCTTTACTACTAAATGGATGGGATTCCACGAGGAATTTCTACAGAAACTTGAATTGAGATTTGTACATTTACAATATGTAGTAGTAGTAACCAACTGTAACTACAATCTACAATCATGTAACATGTAACTTTCATGTAGATAATTTGGCAATCAAGATATTTAAATTCATTTATTCATTCATTTAAATATATTTAAATTGCATAAAACATGTAATCTGGTCCACTTTCTTCTGTATACACACACTGTTTCCCCAATTTACTCTAGACCTTACCCTTAGGCACTTTGAGTGGTATTACTACCAGCTGCAGTTAGTACTTCCATGCATTTTTATAAGTTATAACGGTCATTGCATATTCATCATTTCATAATTCTCTGAAAAGTGGAGAATTGACAGATTAGTCATTAGACAATATTACCTAATAAAAGTGGAAGTATGTACATATGTATGGCATACTACTACATATCCATCCATGAAATGGCAATGATGATTTTTCCTTATGGTCATATAGCGATAGCATTGTTCCAAAAGTTCCAGCAGTAACTTGCCTCATGTTAACATTTAATGGATGGATATAGCCGAACGATTGAATCAAGTTCCAAGAAAATGTAACACGCACAGCCAAACTTTAAAGGACAAAACGGACAAATGGGTCAGTTCAGAAACCCCAAAAATATAAGATTCCTGTTTTGAATCATATAGTGAGCATCCCCACTAACGTCTATGCTATTGCTATTATAGCTTCATACACTAAGCTGCTGTCTTATACCTCTACCTTCAACAACCAACATATAATCATAAGCCATTTTTCATTACGTATGTAGCTTAATGAATCTAATATCATATCACTCGTTACATTTAATCGCTTTGAGAAATCAATGAGAACATAATGTAGAGAAAGCTGTATTTCTTTTTGTCTTGTACTAGTCATGGATTGGTGATAACACCATTATAACCATGTAACATTTTCATTTCGAATTAGTTACTTGTAAAAATGAAAGAATTGTGTTGCTCGAGTTTATTATTGTGGGCCGATGCAACTCTTCTTCATTCGGTTCGTTATCATTGTTATCGTGTAACGTGGCTTGAATGTGTGTCTCGTCAACTTCCAAAACAAGTTCATGACAAGAAGAAAATGAGTTTTTCTATTTAATTTTTAATCTGTAATCATAATATCAAATATAAACCTTTGTAAGGGTGTGTGCAGGTAGTGCCAAAAAAA
Source organism: Entomobrya nicoleti (assembly GCA_034695465.1). Classification (NCBI taxonomy): domain Eukaryota; kingdom Metazoa; phylum Arthropoda; class Collembola; order Entomobryomorpha; family Entomobryidae; genus Entomobrya; species Entomobrya nicoleti. The sequence goes on along the minus strand of JAQFZG010000191.1, from coordinate 5,543 downwards.
CTATAGTAAATAGTGGTAGTTGATAGTAGGCTATTTAGCATACTCTTCCCCGATTGATTAAGTAATTGACAACCTAGCGAGATAGTTATACATTTTTAAAGTATCTACAATTAGTTTAAATTTGACATGAGAATGTGTGGGCGAACGGAAGGTTAGCCAGACTAACCTGGTAATCTTGTAGATGCATCTTGTACTTTGCCTATACTTACAGTTGTAATGAAAATGAAATTGTCCTCTCGAAAGCAAAGCATTTAATGTAAAGAAGATGGTAAAACAAACTTTAGACAGATTAAAATGTTATGCTTGTGTGAGCATTTATATCAAAATCACACCCATTTTACAACTTTGTGTTGATCCCCACCCTCGAATATGTTGCCTTTTTCAAGATAAGGTCTACTTTTATTTTATCTTGAATCTTGACATGATTTTATCTTTATCAAAGTAATTTAAGAAAAAGAAAGTATAAACAAATCATGTAATAATAAATAAATAAATATTTGCCATTTGCACCATACATTTACATGGAGATAAACCCCAGTGCCATGCGTTTTGATGACCTTTGTACATCCTCTGCTCACGTTGCCTTCACTGGAATGGAATGGAATGTTTTTATAAAAATTCTTAGTCATTTTTATTACTAGTCTATTTGTATACGCATACTTTGGTTTACATCCCTTTTAATTTGCATACCTACCGAATCTTACATTCACCTGCTATATTTTTCATGTGTCAGCTTTTAAACAAAATCAAAATGTTTGAATACTTGCACCTTATTTCTTTACTTTTCTCCAAGAAAGAATACGTGACCAAAAACAGTTAGCGCAAGAAGATACATCACACCATTTCGAAATCAGAGGGGCGATTTTTCCCACCGGTGGTAGTGTATTTAAGATAAACAGTTCATGGAAGGTTACTGAGTACATATCTATAGTTTGAATAAGTTCCTCCTCTGCTGAAGGTTAAATGAAGAATAGGAATACTTTTCATATGCACGTCCCATGTATGTTATGCACACAGCGGCGACAACGACAACTGCAACTGGTCAATTTTATCTTAATTACTTTGTGTTAGATGATTTCACGTAACTAGCAGCTCTATTTTCCCCTAACCTACCACTTTACCTTAAAAAGTAAGACTTTTCCTTTGACCTGGTGTCCAAAGTTCTACTCAACGTCCACCTGCTACCGCTACCACCACTTGAACCTTTTCACCCTTGATTTGATGTAATCCAACAAACGAGACGAGATAAGTTTTCTATGGAATACTTCGACTCTTCTGCACAAATGGTAAGGATTCGTTAGATAAACTGATGCCAAACCGACCAGTTTAGTCACTTTTACAGCTTTTTTTAAATTTTAATAGTTTTTGCACGCGTGTACACATCAAGATAGGTCACCTCTATCTATCTTATATCATCATCATCACTATCACAAATTAAAAATATCGAATCCTAGTTACATGAAAGTCTACAAGAGGGAAAATACATAGGGTGGGTGCAGGTGAAAAACTAAAAAAGTGAATGAAATTAAGCAATAAACCTATATTTTTAATATTGATTCATAACTTTTTTCTTCAATTGCTATCAAGCTGCATTGCATAATGCACAACGATTCATGCATCTCTCTTTTTGCATTTATCTACAAATCTAACCTTACATGGAGATATTGAATTTTACCATCATCATGTCATTCAAGCAGAGATTTTCACCATTAAAGAGACCAAGTCATGAAAGAAAAATGATCATTTTGTCCCAGTTCTGCGAAAGCTACTTTGATACTTGACTACTGTTTGACTGTTACTTCTTAGCAAGGAAATTAGCCAAAAAAATCAAAATAAGAATGAACCGTGTTTAGTAATTTGAAGAATAAAACCAAATGATTGGCTGAATTCGCATTTATCCTAAGTCCAAGTAAAAGGGGTAAAGACTGCATGTCCTTCACTTCATAAAGAGGATATCGAAGGTACATGTATGATATGATATGATGCTATAATTATTGCACACGGATATGGAATATGGACTATGATGGGCTCAGATTTGAGCTGGAGCTAGGGGAAAAAGTTAGTTTTAACCTTGAATACCTTTCACTGTTTACGACTTACTACATACATTTTTGTATTCATACTCATTGTCAGTCATGCACAAAAATGCTCAAAAACTTCCCTTCTAATTATTTTTGTGTTGGCTTGGCTTGGCATTCATACTCATACCCCTCTAGATTTCTTTACATGGACAGGTAAACACACATTGTCAAAAAAAATGTTTGCACTAAAAAAATGTAAGCTTCCTTTTTGGACAACATACAGGATATTACACATATACCATTGGGTTCCGCACTAATTGTCCTGAGATATTAGAGCCAGAGCCCACAAAAAAAAAGATTACAGGTAAGGTACTCGGTTGTCGGTACTCCTCCTCTCATTGTTAGTTTTTTAGCCGAGTTAAAGAGCAAGAGAGAAAGAAAAGTAATTTGGACTCTTGACTATGACACCATAATAAACACCAGTTGAAAGCGAGAGAGAGAGCCAGTTTTTGTTCATTATCCATTCTCATTGTCCGTGTAACAATTTCCATTTATTGTGTTTTGTATTGTACCTAGAGGTCTGGACCTCAAATCCCTCATGTTTAACTTTTTTCATGGTACATGCCCGTGTTTAACTACATGCCAAATGCCATTGTAGTAGTATTTATATTTATGATCAATGGTAGTAGCTTAATCTCGCAGGTATTTTTTTCGTCTTTTTTAGTAAATTGAGTGCAAGTAGAAGTGCTGATTGAGGTGAAGTGGTGATGATGATGATGACGATGATTGTGTGAGTTGAGTTGTTGAGTACCATGTCGAATTAACGAGAAGAAGATTGAACCACCATCACCACCACCCCATAAAATAAGTAGTTGTACGTTGTACTGTGTTTTTTTCTATGATTATTATCTCTTCTTCTTCAAAACTATCAACTATTCTAGCTATCTAGAGTGTAGACACAAAACATGTATCAATATCGTTACAATTATTATTAATAGGTATCATGTTTCATAGTATACCTTTAGAGTAGACATCATCATTATATCATAGAGCGTTATTTTAGGTATATTGGGTGCCATTACTTTTATAGCTGTGTAGCATAATAGCTATATATCATATTATTCCATTGACTTGACTTATAATTTTTCAGTATCCAATCCATTTCTCTGTTTTTTTTAGCCTTTCTCATGTTATCATCATGCTAATAATAAGATCAGTATTATTTCTGCACCTTATTGCTGGTTGATAGCCAAGTCACCTCATCTCGCAACACATCATCGTTATCATAAAGACAGTGGTTGACTCCTGACGATGAAAGTTGATCTTTGATTGATAAATGTAGAAGAAATATTATGTATCTTTGTTTTTGTTTTTGGCCTTTCTTAGTCTGAATGTTTTTTTTTGGCTTAAACAATAAGATACATACATAGATAGATGTATATATATACAAATAGACATGCAATTAACATATAATTACTGATAAAAATATCATTATTAGTGTCATAATTATTATCATAATCACTACTAATCGCACTGCATTATATGGTCTTACAAGTATATATATCTGTCTCGTTCCTAACTTGTCTTCAAGGTCTGATTTTCGGCTTTCCTATAATATGTCATTTTAATCGTGTCTCATTATTTCTTCGAAATAAGACGCATTAATATATTTTTTCCCACCGTAAATAAGAAGATGTTGTTGCTGTTCTGATTTGAAATTTTTCATTTTTGTCAGTGGAAGTTGAGTAAAGTGAAGTGCAAGGCATGCAATGCAAGCATGCATTTAATTTTCTTTCGTGTTTTGTGCGTATAAGCTTGTTTAGTGGTGTTCTGGTGTTTCTTGTTTGTTGAGATTTTTTTGATCTTTTAAGTCGCATTGCTCTTAAAAGTAGGTAGTAGCTGCAGCAGTAGAAGAAGCACTCATGGTTTTTCCTTGCCAGAAAAGTTGGTGATGGGATGAGATAGAAGAGGAGCATCCTACCACCACCTAATCATTCTTCAGGCACGAGAATGAGAGTGAGCAATTTAATCAAATCAAAAGCATTGACGAGCTTGACTTGTCTTGACGAAGAAGAGAGCTCTTCTTATCCTTCAAGTTTTGCAGCTGCATCGTATCATATCTGATTTGTATTGTTTGAGAACCTGAAATCAAACACTGTCAATATACTTTTACTCATCATTTCTTTTTCGAATTCTTGAAGTTTTTGAGGCAAACTAAAAGAAGAAATTAATTTGAATATCATTACATTTTTTTTACATAATATTCATTTTTATCTGAACATTCAAAATAGTGTGTGCTTCATTTGTTTCGTTTTGTCGCATTTTTTCCTACTGCTGCTCGTGTATTACAGTCAGTTTCAGTTAATCAGCAAAAGAAAAAACACGTAAGTATTTAAAATATCACTGTCTAGACTTAAGACAAATTGTATTGTTACCTGCTAATTTTTTTCCATTTATTTGACGATTAAACTTGAAGCTTATTTCGTCACAGTTTTTTTTGAAAATATCAATTAATTACTTCTCTGAAAAAATACCAAAGCCAAACTGGAAGACGAATCAAATCGGGACATGTGTTTTAGCATTTATGCACATCGCCGGTTGTGCTAGTGTGGCTTTATGGATTAATTGTGTGTATTGAGTTAACTATGTAGCTTTGTCAAGTTACATGCATTTTTTTTGCTCGTGTCTAATTTCCTTGTACTGAAAATTCATAAGTAAACTTGAATTGACAACGCATCACGCATGTAAGCGCTAGTAGCTGTTGTCTTGTCTTGTCACTGTCTGTATTGCCGTGTGTCGTCGTCGTGCGTAGTACAGCAGCAACGAATCAGACAATTAGATGTGTTTATAGTGGATGATGAGATTAATTACATATTAAATTTTATCTGTTTTGTGTACAACGGACACACACATCGATTATCGTGAAGATTTTTTTAACGAAGACGAGACGTGCAATTTTAGTTGTAATATTTTAGATTGTGTTATGTCTTGTGCTATTGTTTTCGGTATCAATACTTTTTTTTATTAATATGACGCGCGCTTCATAGTAGCAGTAAATAACTGCTACGCAGTAGTCAGTAAATAAGTTTAGGATAAATGAAATTTAATTGTATATTAGTTGTATCGAAATGGGATTTGAAGTGATCATTATCTTTTTAAATAATACATAATAATAATGTAAAAAGACACAAGTACTAAGATAAAAAGGATTCATGGATTTTTATGAATTGTTATCATTTGTGTGCGTATAGCCTGAACTGTTTTGTTTAGCATAAAAAAGCAAGCGTAGCGCTAGAAGATCGATCGTCCATTTTTTGTCTGGTTAATTTACATATCAAAGGTCTAAAGGAAATACGAAATGAAGTCATGCAAAAATTAAAGTGTTGCACTATCTTTTTCAGCATAACAATTGTTTGTTTGTTTTGTAGAAAAACATTACCTAGAACAAAAATCGTCAAATAGTGTGCGTGTTGTGTAGAATTGTGAATAATTCTAGTGCATAGTCTTGGTTATAGCACAGAA